>JAULBS010142823.1:5254-27193 GCA_032355785.1 Symmetromphalus regularis | reverse complement strand
CTTTAAGAATTATCTCATCATTATATATAAATACAGGTATTTATTGTATTAATTTCTTATTATAAGGACATAAAATTACTATGAGAATCTGTTAACGAATTGACTCATTTAGAAAATTTTCACTCACTCTCCGACAACGTGCATATGTCTTGGAAGTGGTATGTCATCTTATATTCGTGATACCATTTCACATATTATTTTTATTCTCATATTCTGATAAAACATCACTATCGCGGTCATTTTCTGAGATCACTGTGCCACGAAAAATCGATGCCGCCATTACATTTCAATACAAAATTGGCCGAAAATTGACAAAAAATCTGAAAGTTTCACACCAAACCAGCTATGTTTCTAACTCATAAGCAGCAAGGGGTCTTTTATATGCACTGTCCCACAGACAGGACAACACAATACACAGCCTTTGATAAACCAGTTGTGGACCACTGGTTGGAATGGAAAAATAGGTGGAGAAATAGTGTCCATGGCATTTTCCACAGCAATTTTAGAATTCACACATTTTCAGCTCGGAGTTTGCTAAGAAAAAAATAAACCTTGAAATATGTTTCTTTTCAGTCCATGGCATAAAAAAGTGTCATGGAGAATAAAAACTCTGTGGCAATCTCCACGGCATTGCTTATTGCTGTGGCCAATTTCAGGTGTTGACTATAGGTTAACTCTTCTTTATCATTCCCATAACAACATTTTAAGTGTATATTTTCTTTATTTTAATAGAAATGATAAATTATTCTCTTTGATATTTATGATAAATGAGTTTGAGAAATCAAGTACACGTCGGTTCTGTAGATTTGGCGAGGCATGCTTTTCTTGTTTATAAGCTTTATCCGAAATACTTGCACAGATGTTTTGAATACGACCATTAAAACAAGAAATTGTCTCGAAAGTGGGAAAGTAATTTTCTTAGCACTCTTGGTGTGGTAAACTGATCTAGAACGTCAGTCTGTAGGTAGATATATTAAGTACTTATTGACCCATGGGTTTTCAGTGTAATCGCTTCATATGTTGCATATACAACGCGCTGGGTCTAAAGTTGGCTTCTGTCAACTTACTCCAAGTACCTCGGGAAATTGAGCCTTTCTTGCCTTTTATATGGAAGTTGTGTTTTTGGCTGCTTTGCTTCAGGGTCAGTAAGTTACATTCTGGCATTGCAGACATTTGATTACCGTGTTTTGCTTCTGTTTGCAACAGAGAATGAAATGGCAAAATAGAAAAACAGTGTGTGTGAATTAAGCTAGTGTGAATAAACAGACGAGGAGTAAACATATAAATACAGAGGTTCATTGATATCTGTAACCGATGATTCCTGTTGGTTGATTGTTATAGGGTTTCCGTTTCAATGTTATGAAATTATATGAAACATCAGTCAGATATACTTAAAGTTGTTTTATTTAACGACGCCTCTAGAGCACATTGATTTTTATCATATCATCGGGTATTGGACGTCAGTCATATGGTCATTCTGACACATTTATTTAGAGAAAACCCTCTGCCGCCACATAGGCTAATCTTTCCGATAAGCAGGAAAGGGTCTTTCATATGCACCATCCCACAGACAGGATAGCACATACCACAGCCTTTGTTGGACCAGTTGTGGGCCACTGATTGGAATGAAAACCAAATATTAACAGAAAATATTGATACAATATACCAAATCTATTTGGAAAACAGTAGAATCCTCTTAATTGCATAGGCATTTTGCAATTAACAGGATTATTCCTTTATCAGAAATGCCCATTTAAAATCATGTTACTATTGTATTATCTGGTATTAAAAAAAATTGAACAATCTTTATACAGAGTTTTTAACACTAATTGTTATTACTATGGCAAGTAAAAACATTAAATAAAATTATTTAAATATTTATTTGTCTCTTTGTATAATTGTGGATTGTATAACATAACTAGAAAAATGTAGTGTTTTAAACATTTTTGTGAAATATGCTATGTTTGCCTTTTTAAATAAAATACCCAAAGCATTCCCTATTAAATTAACATGCATTAAAAGGCATAATGTGATACTATTATGGTGTAAGATAATTAAATTGAGTTTTTCTATGTTAACCCTTTAAGACTTGACTTTCCACAGTCTTAAAGTGACCCATGAATTGATATATCTCAGCAGTTAAACAAAGGATAAATTTAAAGATTGCTAATTGATGATAACTTTTTTATTATTCATGATAGAAGGTTGGTTAAAGTATATTTTTAAAGATAAATGAATTTCCTTTAAGAATTATCTCATCATTAATTTCTTATTATAAGGACTTTAAATTTCTATGAAAATCTGTTAACGAATTGACCCATTTAGAAAATCTTCACTCACTCTCAGACAACGTGCACGTCTCGGAAGTGTTATGTCATCTTATATTCGTGATACCATTTCACCTACTTTCATTCCGCCTGAGTTTTTATTCTCATATTCCAATAAAATATCACTATTGCGGTCATTTTCCGAGAACACCGTGCCACGAAAAATCGATGCAGCCATTACATTTCAATACAAAATCGGCCAAAAATTGATATAAAAAAAGAAAATTTTCACAGCAAACCACACCACATTTCTAACAGGATGTTGTTCTTAGCATTATCTAAACTGTGCATGTCAAGTTATGACGAATTTGGCAGTAAATACAAGTTAAAAAGACACAAAGGGATTTCCCGTTGTAAAGTCGCAACAGAGTTTTTTTTTATAGCGAGATATCCTGTTGTAAAGTCGCAAAGGGTTAAATGTTTTAATTGTAATGACCACAAATTTTTGTTTTCACTTTTGTATTTTGGCAGATTTCTTTAACATATCAACATTTTTGAAGCCTGAAATATTATTTCTGAATGTCTTTATATCATACATGAACAAAGGAGAAAATGTAAAATATTGTTATTTAAAAAAAAAAAAATATTTCTCTCCTTTTATCCAAATTGTGTAACCAGTTTCATGAAAAACTCTTCATTTGTTGATATTGACACATTCATAGAGATACTACTAATATTCAGACTACAACAAACACCCCACTCTTACTCAACTCCATTACACACACCACCACCATACTCAACCATAGTATTATCACTATAATATTTAAATATTTACAGGATTTAAAAAATGAATTGAAATTCATATGCGAGCCTTTACCCCCCTTCCATACACTGTATTTGCATGAGTAAATTTTGAGAAATGTGAACCACCAATAATACAACTAACAGAGTTAATTTGTGCTAACAGTTTGATATTTCAAGTTATACCGATCAAGCTAAGTGACTGAACGAGTTGACCATGGCTTGTGTGTAACCAAGACCTAAATATCAAGCTCTGTATTATGGAGACAAATAAAAGGCAATTTTGCAAAATAATTAAATCTCTCCAAGTGCATGCTGAATGGAAGCGCTGACCATTTTAGCTTGGAGCAGGCTGTAACATCGATCTGTTATAACCAAAATAATTCCAGCCAGCACACGTGGAACCAAACAATTTCTTTTTATTTCTCAAGCAAATTACCAATGATCCAATGACAGTGTTGCCCCATAACTGTAAAATTGCAGTCAGCATTTCAGATCTGGGTGTAGTAGGATCCTGAGAGTTCCCTAAAGTATTCAGGACATCATTAAAATTGTATTGCCGGAAATGCCTTAAGATACTTCATTTGATGTTGGCACAATATGTAGGCCAAATATGACTGAATTACCCGATTTCATTTTTGTTTCTTTACTATGATGGCCTTTGAAAAAGAAAGGATTGTTTCTTTAATAACCACCCAACCCAGCTCATTGTTCATTCAGTGGCTCTCAGGTTTTGTTTTAACGACTCCACCAGAGCACATTGATCTATTAACCATTGGCTATTGAAAGTTAAACATTTAGAAATTTTGATACATAGTCAAGTATGACCAGCCACTGATGGGTTTTGAACCACAGACTTCACCTTGAGAGTCCAAGTATCCTACCACTGTGGCTAGCAAGTATGCAACATACAGTATTTGCAACTCAAGGTCTTCACCGGAAACCTGCTACCAAAATATAGGCTACTTTTTTTTATTAGCAGTAAGGGATCTTTTATGTGCTTTCCCACCTCTTTCTTACATTAGTTGTGGACAACTGACTGGAACAAGAAATAGCCCACATGGGTCTGCTTAAGGTGATCATTCTAATGACTTATCAAACTTCTTGAGCTATGCCATGGTCACAGATGGTCTTTAATGTTATGACCACTAGTTAGTGCCCAGTTTTTGTTACATTAATTGTGGACCACTGACTGGAACAATAAAACCCCCACAATGGTCTGCTTAAAGTGATAATTCTGATGAGCTCTTTGAGCTACAATGTATATCCTGGATACTGGTCACAGATGGTCTTTGATATCATGACCACTTGTTTGTGTACAGTTTTCGTTACATTAGTTGTGGACCACTGACTGGAACAAGAAATAACCCATATATGTCTGCTGAAGGTGATCAGTCTGCTTGAGCTATGTTCTGGTCACAGATGGTCTTTGATGGCGTGACCACTTGTTTGTGCCTTTGTAATTGATTTTGTTCTGCAGTAAGAAAGTGTTGGCACTAAATGACATTAACTGCTTAGGTAGTGCAAATATTTATGCATGGTCCAGCTTGGCATGGATTCGTTGATTAAATGTGATAATGTTATTTGTTCACTCTACAAGTTTGTCTTTGATGTTCATCATTCAGCGATGGTGTTATTTTCATTTACTGTAGCTGTAATATTAGCAAAATAATACAGAGGAAATTTAAGGGAAAACTAGCTAAAATAATGTGTCTACAAAACCACTGAATTTGTTTAATACTGCATAAAATACTCTCAATGTTGGATCAATCATTCTGAGTGAACCCATTTCCAGTCTGGGCTTTTTTTCTGTTCCAATAAGTGGTCCATTGCTGGTTCATGAAAAGCCACGGTATATGCTGTCCTGTCTGTGGGACATTGCACATAAAGGTCCTCTTGCAGCTTATCGGAAATAGTAGCCTATTAGCAGAATGACCATATATATGATGCTCAATAGTCAATGTTAAAATAAAAATCTATGATCTCTTGAGGTGTCATTATTTAACAAACTTTACTTTAAAATTCTCTCAGTTTATTTAAATTTTGAGTGTAGAAGAATTTTTTTTGTCCTTAGCCCATTACAGAATGTTAACATCGTTAGGTTAAATAAGGTTATTCATTTTCTCTATTACTAAGAGAGACCCTGTGGTCTAGCAATATAATGTCAGACTCTTAAGCTGATGACAGTGGTTCAAAACCCATTGGAGGCTGGCTCATGTTGACTACATGTCAAAATAAGCAAATGTTTGACATCCAATAGCCGATGATTAATAAATCAATGTGCTCTAGCGGTGTCCTTAAAGCAAAAAGAACAAAAATTGCAAACCAATATCAAGATTACATTGGACCAAAAAGAACTCTACTTGAAGACAGTGGTTCAGAAACCACTGGAGGCTGGCTCACTCTTACATTGCATTGAAATTATCAAAAGTTTGACTTCCACTAGCTGATTAATAAATCAATGTGCTCTAGTAGTGGTGTTAAAAAAAAAGTATTAAAAAGAATTGACTAACAATAAAGATTCTCTTAAAAAATTGGAATAAAATTGAGTCAGGCCATTATATATATATATATACTTTAAGAGTCTCATAAATACACTTCTTCTTGAGTGGTATTCATTTTCAGAACCAGGGCTGTGATAAGTCAGTTGTTATGTGCTAAATCTTCCAAAGGTCTGTTTCTTTACAGATATGCTCCTAATGGGAGATCCATGTCTCGAAACATGGTGATTCTATACTGACTGACCAACTGAGGTCTCCAGAAGGTCTATAGTAACAGAAACCCAATACTTCTGTAGATATATATGAGACACACAGCTCATATATATATATAGATGTTGTTTTTTAATGTGTTTTTTATACATAGATATGCATCAAATTCCTTTATGGTGGTAGATCTACATCTTATTTATAATTTTAGGGATGAAATTTCACCAAGACTTTGAGGCATTTGCCGTGCCGCCCTGTCCCTTTGCTGCAATGCCCGTTCAATTTCACTTCTAATGAAAGCAAATATTGCCATGTCCTTTCTTCCCACTTGCCCCTTAGGAAATTCACATTTGCCATTGTGCCCCTGATGTGACCTCAAAATTGCCTTGGTGCCCTCTTGATTCCTTAGAATCCTGGGCAATAATCACTGTGATCACTCAATACTGAAGTTCGACCACTGTAATTTGTTTTAATGACACCACTAAAGAACATTGATCTATTAACCTTCAGCTATTGGATGTTAAACATTTGAAAATTTTGACACATAGTGAAGTGTGTGCCAGCCTTCAATAGGTTTTGAACAGTGGTCTTCAGCTTGAGAGTCTGATGTCCTACCACTGGATCAATGAGGCTCCCAGATCTTGTTGCAATGTTACAAATCCAGAAAAAGAAAAGGATTGGTTTTTAAATGATTGATCAGATTTGTTAATGTCTTTAAAGCATTTCCAAATTTGTTGCCAAATGAAAGGTTTAAGTAAAAATAAAGAAATAATAGAATCTAAAATCGAGAAAACTATTTTCTTATACAATTTCTGTTGCAAGATTGATCATTAGTTCTTTCCATGGATATTTTAAGAACTTCCATTTGTTATTTGAATGTTTCAAATTAAAACTGAATGATTTCTATTTTATTATTTTATTTTGTTAGTGTACTCATAAGGCCATATTAAAAAAATACTTGTTTAGCATCCACCCATTTCAATTTTCCAGGTAGTGCGGGAGGTATTTATTTTTAATTTTTTGTTTTGTATGTAGAATGGCAGTGTACAGGAAGAAGAAAACTAACCATGGTATTCATGGTGAGAAGGCATGATAGAAATGTAGAGAAGACCATAGACACTTTCTAGCTAGAAATTGAACAAAAAAACATTAAAATTGGTTAATCTTGTGTCTGATAGAGGCACTGTTGTCAGGATGAAGTTCGTCAGTGATTGTGCAATCACTATACGTGTAATAGGTGGAAAAACTTTGTTTTGAGAGTTTTAATACTATATTTGAAGGTTTTTTTTTTAAATATAAAATATTTGGAGGTCAGGGACATTTCTCAGGTCTGGCGCCTGATGCTAAACAAGTTATTTTTTGTATCTGGCCTAATGAATAGCTGTTGGAATTGATGGAACCTTTTGATTAATGGCTTTTATAGATGGTAACTGTAAAACACATTGGTTATTGATTGCATAAAATACTCAAAAAACCTTTGCTATAAGTCAGAATATGAACTATCATTGGAGAGCAAGAAGAACATTTTTTAAAATTATTATTGAATGATTGATTACTTCTCATTTATTAATGTCATTTAATTTTTTAAGATTTTCCTATTCTGTTGCCATTTGAAAGGTTCAAATTTAAATGAAAAGATTTCCTTGCAATTTATTAATCTTTTTTTATTTGTCTAAAAGATTGAAATTAAAGCAAAATAATTACCTTTCAATTTAAGAATCTTTTTTGTTTTTTATTAAAGGTTTAAATTAAAACAAAATAACTTCCTTTCAATTTAAGAATCTTTTTTGTTTTTTATGAAAGCTTTAAATTAAAACAAAATAATTTGCTTTCAATTTACAAATCTATTTTTAGTTTGTTGATATTCTTTCTACATTCATGATATGTATGTAGCTCATCATCGAGGGTAACTTTATAGCTTCCATACTCCTTAAGATGGCGTTGAAGGGATCTTTATAACTTAACCTTCTGGACACTGTAGGTGACTTTTCTCGACAACGTCATGCAAACGCTTGAATACTGCAGGCGACATTTCTCGACAATCGAACTGGCCCTTTAAAATTAGTATTTCCTGTTGCTTATATGCATTATGGGAGGAAATGACGCAATACCTATCAACATAGGATGTTCCCAATTGCAAATGGCAGATTTCTGAAGTGTTTCAACTCCTTTGTCGATCAAAATGTTCGGTGTAAATTCGGGTCTTTTTTATGAAGATTTTTGTAACGTCACGAGCAATGGCAGCGTGGCACTACGCAGTGATTTTGAAGAGCTAATTGGGAATAAATATTATTTTGAGTTTTACCGAAGGTGAGGATTTTTATTTTGAATATCGGGAGCGAACAGCGAGAGAATTTATAAATAAACATTTTGAATGACACTGAGTGTGAGGGCGAGAATATGGTGTGGAATGTGAGCGATCCTAACATATACCAAGCGTAGAATACGGGGTTTTTTGTTCATTCGTTTTTACGCTTTTCTAGACCACAAATCGTGTACCTACAAAAAATGCACTTCAAAACCCCAAAATAATATTAATTTGTTCATACCTTTATATTATTTATTGTTTTGTTAAGTTTTAAAAACAAAATATTTGATCAAAATGATATGACTATCAAACTGATTTTTGGGGAAGTAACTCTTAAAATAATTCAGTAGTCTAAAGGTTAATGTAGTAGGTAACAATGGATAAATTAATGACTTAAAATAATTGTATTTTTACCGATAAAAGAACAGAAAAGTTTGATTTTTTTTGACCGGAAGAAAAAAAATCTATAGGCAAGCCTTTTGGCACTCTGGGATATTACATCTACTTTTTCAGCTGTAAGTAACAGACGTCACTTCCACTTAAATTTTCAGACTTTGGACAGCTTTCCATCAGAATTTGTTTTTAAGACCCAATTTTTCATTGATGATTCGTCCTTCATTCATAGCTAAACCATCAACAAGAAACTGGATCTTAACCGTTAGACTACTGAATTCTTGTAAGAGTTACTTCCAAAAAAAACTGGATTAATTTTGAGAAAAATCAGTTTGAGAGGAATCTCATTCTGGTCAAATGTTTTGACTTTAAAACTTAAAACAATAAAATAATATAAAGGTATGAACAAATTAATATTGTTTTGGGGTTTTGAAGGGCTTTTTTGTTAGGCGCACAATTTGCGGTCTAGAAATGTGTAAAAATAAACAAACAAAATAACCCGTAAAACATGCTTGGTAATTCGTATTTATGGTCGGATCACTCACATTCAACACTATATTCTTACACTCGGTGTCATTCAAAATTTTTATTTGAAAATTCTCTCACTATACTATTCACTCCCAATATTCAGAATCAAAATCCTCACCTTCAGTAAACCCCAAACTAATATTTATTCTCAATTAGCTCTTCAAAATCTCTGCTTAGTGTTGTGCAAAAAACTTCATAAACTTCATAAAAAAAGACCTGCTTTTACAACGAAAATTTCAATCGATAAAGGAGTTCTAATGCTTTAAAAATATGCCATTTGCAATTGGGAACATTCTATGCATATAGGTATTGTGTCATTTCCTCCCATAATGCATTTAAGCAACAGGAAATACTCATTTTAAAGGGCCAGTTCGTTTGGCGAGAAATGTTGCCTTTCAGTACTCAAGCATTCCCATGACGTGTGGAGATAGGTCGCCTGCAGTGTCCAGTAGGTTAATATAGTATTTTGGTGTCTGAATTACTACAAAGGCAATCTTTAGCTGAATTTAATGTTTTGTTTTTCAGTTCCACCCAACTTTCATGAGATTCTGATGTTCTATACCCAGCATGGATACAGAGTGATTTCCCTTGCATGGAAACCACTGCCAGCTAAGCTAAACTATGTGAAAGCTCAAAGAATTACAAGGTGCATATTCATTTCATAAGCATGTAGTTAAATTGAGGATGTGAGTTATTTTCCAGACATGAAATAATTATTTTGGCTTTCCTAATCAAAATGTCCAATATCAGCCATGTTGTGCCAAACCTTGAAGAAAATGCTAGTATCACACAATATAATATACACAGTTTAATACATATATACAACTTCAGTTTTGTAGTGGGATGTAGCCCAAATGGTAGGGTGTCCGCCTGTGAATCAGTTGGTCATCGGATCGATCCTTCTAGTGGACCCATTTGGAGTTTGGGTTATTTTCCATTCCAGCCAGTGGTCCATCAAAGGACATGGTATGTGCTGTCCTGTCTGTGGGACAGTGCATATAAAAGACCCCTTGCTGGTTATCAGAAAGTGTAGTCTACGTGGCAGCAGTAGATTTCTTCTAAATAAATATGTCATAATGACCATAAGATTGACGTCCAATAGGTGATAAGATAAAAATCAGTATGCTCTAGAGGCATTGATAAATCGAACTTTTTTTTTTAATGTGTGAATGTGGTTATCACCCTTTATTTCAATTATTGACTTAACATGCTTTGTGAACAAGGTACAGATTAGCAGTTTTTTTCTGATAGCTTTTAAAAATGTAAAATTCTGAATATAAAATATTGAATGCGAAACCATGAATAAAACTAGTTATAAGATAAAATTGTGAATATATAACTAAATGTAAGACTAATTTTAAAATGTAAAATTCCAAATATAAAAATGTACAATTCTGAATTTTAAACTAAATGTTAAATGACGTGAAAACATTGCTTAAAATTGGGTGTGTAATATGACATTTGTCACTAAATCCTTTTAATGTGGCATTACAATGGCAGTTTGAAGAAAAGGAACACCCTGCATAATATATTTATGATTATTCTAATTTTATGCTAGCCTTTATGATGGTATTGCTGATAGTCACTGTGAATTTTGAGGACTGAAAATATATTGTGAATGTAAAACTAAATAAATGTTGAAATGTAAAATTGTGAATATTATAAAAATGTAAAACTAAATAAATGTTGAAATGTAGAATTGTGAATGTTATAAAAATGTAAAACTAAATAAATGTTGAAATGTAGAATTGTGAATGTTATAAAAATGTAAAACTAAATGTTGAAATATAGAATTGTAAATGTTATAAAAATGTGAAACTAAATAAATATTGAAATGTAAAATTGTGAATGTTATAAAAATGTAAAACTAAATAAATGTTGAAATGCAAAATTGTGAATGTTATAAAAATGTAAAACTGAATAAATGATGAAATGTAAAATTGTGAATGTTATAAAAATGTAAAACTAAATAAATATTGAAATGTAGAATTGTGAATGTTATAAAAATATAAAACTGTGGCTATGAAGTGAATGTTTGTCTTTCAGGGACCAGGTTGAGAAAGAATTGAATTTTCTTGGCTTGCTCATTATGGAGAACTGCTTGAAGCCGGAGACTACACCTGTGATCCAGGTTCTCAGAGAAGCAAATATCAAAAACATCATGGTTACCGGTTAGTCTTATTTTATATAAGTATACTCACTGCAGTCAAACTCACTGTAATCATACTCACTGTAATCATACTCACTGTAATCATACTCACTGTAATCATACTGTAGACAGACTCACTGTATTGATACTCACTAGTCAAACTCACTGTAATCATACTCACTGTAATCATACTGTAGACAGACTCGCTGTATGGATACTCACTAGTCAAACTCACTGTAGTCAAACTCACTGTAATCATACTCACTGTAATCATACTGTAGACATACTCACTGTATGGATACTCACTAGTCAAACTCACTGTAGTCAAACTCACTGTAATCAAACTCACTGTAATCATACTGTAGACAGACTCACTGTAAAGATACTATCTAGTCAAACTCACTGTAGTCAAACTCACTGTAATCAGACTCACTGTAATCATACTGTAGACACTCACTGTAAAGATACTATCTAGTCAAACTCACTGTAGTCAAACTCACTAATCAAACTCACTGTAATCATACTGTAGACATACTCACTGTATGGATACTCACTAGTCAAACTCACTGTAATCAAACTCATTGTAATCATACTGTAGACATACTGAATGGATACTCACTAGTCAAACTCACTGTAATCAAACTTACTGTAATCATACTGTAGTCAAACTAAGAATACTCACTGTAGTCAAACTCACTGTAATCAAACTCACTGTAACAATACTCACTGTAATCATACTCACTGTAACCAGTGCCATATGAATGTCCAAACCACTTCCGTACGACTGTCCATACCAGTGCCATACGACTGTCCAAACCAGTGCCGGACGACTGTCCAAACCAGTGCTGTACAACTGTGTAAACCAGTGCCATACGACTGTCCATACCAGTGCCGTACGACTGTCGATACCAGTGTCGTATGACTGTACAACCCAGTGCCGTACGACTGTACATAAAATACTGTTAAATAAGAAACACAAAAATAGAATGTAGGGTTCTCTAATATTTCCGTTTTGATTGTTTGCTTATAAAGTAAAGAAGAAAAGGATGTTTTTTGTTTAATGATACCACAAGTGTACATTAATTTATTAATCATCAACTGGTGGATGTCAGATATCTGATAATACTGAAATGTAGTCTTCAGAGGAAACATGTTACATTTCCCATTAACAGCAAGGGATCTTTTATATACACTTTACCACAGACAGGACATCACATACCAAAACCTTTTATATATGGTCAAATGTCCACTATTTGTGCCTGTTTTCTTTTTGCGCGCTTAACTGAAATGGTGATATGTCACGTGCACACGAGCTCCACATGCAGTTCTCGCTGCAATATCAAATATTAAGCCTTAACAAAGTTACAAGATGCTTTAAAATTTAAAATGCACCATAATCATGCAAATAATACTATGATGAACCTCAAAAATCAGTTTTCGAACGTAACCAAAAGTTTGCAGAAAAGTTATCCGATTAATTCTCTGTATAGTTTGTCTGCATTCTTGACCTTATTTACTACCTTGTGACATTAAATAAAAAACATTTGAGGCTAATTCTAAAAATATTCTTAGTGTTAGAATGAATAGGGGTAAAATGAATAAAATGTCTTCTAACGTTATTGGAAGATGAAACAACTGGATTAGATGTATGCAATTCTAATCAATAATAATAATGAATGTTATCTTTTAGATGGTTTTTGTTTGTTTATTATTATTATTATATACTAGGTGATATGTTTTTGTCACCACTGTTCGTCAGATCAACCCAATGAACAATAAATTGATGCATTACTGTTAGGTCGTTTCTGTGTTGCAGTGTTAAAAATTGAAATGTTAATGGTTTTTGAATTGACACTGCAGTTATAAAATCTCGTTGAATTTTGATGGCAATTCTTTAACAATGTTAAATTTAAAGCGAAAAAAGAGAGAGAAACAAAAAAAACCCAAGTTATTCAAAAGTTCTGAATCACCTTAATGTTACTGGTGTGGCCTACACTGGTTTTTGTATAGAGCACGAAAAGACTATTCCACCGGATGTTTTCAACCAGCATTTTAACAATAATATCTGTTATCTGATATCTGTAAACTTATCATATAAGGCCACTTGATAAGGTTACTAAACGTTTATTTATTTTGTCGTTCTTAGTAGAGAAGTGAACTTGACACTGGGGCAATTATGTGGCTGTGATTGGGACAGGGGGAATACAGAGAGGGGGTCTAGATAGTATTGTTAAAGATAAAAGAATGACAGAACACTATGTGGTTAAGTAATGGATCTTACCACCTTATCTGGAGCAGAATGTAGCATCAACTTGGGTGTTATGGGTCATTGGTTCGATTCCCTTCTGTGAACCAGTTATTTCTTCTTACACCCAGTGGACCACAAGTGGGCCATGACATGTCTGTAAGAGAGTATCTATAAAAACATCCCTTGCTGCTAATTGGAAATAAAAACCTTTGTGGTGGTAGCAGGTTTCTTCTGTGAACCAGATGTCATAGTACTTTATGTTTGACACATAATTGTCACTAATTAACCAATGTGCTCAGATGTTGTTAAACAATCCTTTTCTTTCACAAATGTATAGAATGAAAGTGTATTACTATTAAAGATACCTTTGTTTTATCCTGGCTTTTCTATCAGGTGACAACATGTTGACGGCCCTCAGTGTAGCTAGAGAGTGTGGTATGGTTGACAGGACAGATCGCATCATTTTAGTGCAGGCATACCCACCTCAGGACTCCAAGGCTCAGCCTGAGATAGAGTTTGTGTATGCAGATGATAGAGACACTAAAGTTCAAGAGGTAACAACTTTGGTAAGTACATTTTCAAAAACAAAATAATATCATTAAAAAATTTCATCAAGACGTTTAATTCTGTGACGGTTTTGCCTTAATAAAACAATTTTCAGTAGTATACTTTTTTATAAGGACATTGATTTACTAATCATGAACTATTGGATGTCAAACATTTAGTAATTTTGACTAGTGGTGATCGGAGACAACCTATAACATTTTTCCATTATCAGAAAGGGATCTTTTATATGTTGTTTCCCACAAACAGGAAGGCACACAACACTTTTGATGTACAGTGGTATGGCACTTTTGATGTACAGTTGTATGGCACTGGTATTGACAGTCTTACGGCACTGATATGTATAGTCTTACGGCACTGGAATGGATAGTCGTACGGCACTGGTATGGATATTGGTACGGCACTGGTATGGATAGTGGTAAGGCACTGGTATGGATAGTCGTACGGCACTGGTATGTACAGTCTTATGGCACTGGTATGGACAGTGGTACGGCACTGGTATGGACAGTGGTACGGCACTGGTATGGACAGTGGTACGGCACTGGTATGGATAGTGGTACAGCACTGGTATGTACAAAGATACGGCACTGGAATGTACAGTCGTACGGGACTGGAATGTACAGTCGTACGGGACTGGAATGTACAGTCATACGGCACTGGTTTGGACAGTCGTACGGCACTAGTTTGGACAGTCATACGGCACTGGTATGGATAGTCGTACAGCACTAGTATGTACACTCATGCGGCACTGGTATGTACAGTCGTGCGGCACTGGTATGTAGTTATGCGGCACTGGTATGGACAGTCGTGTGGCACTGGTATGGACAGTTGTATGGCACTGGTATGGACAGTCGTACAGCACTAGTATGTACAGTCGTGCAGCACTGGTATGTACAGTCGTCTGGCACTGGTATGTAGTCGTGCTGCACTGGTATGGACAGACGTACGGCACTGGTATGTACAATTGTACGGCACTGGGTTGTACAGTCATACGGCACTGGTATGGACAGTTGTACGACACTGGTATGGACAGTCGTACGGCACTGGTATGGACAGTCATACGGCACTGGTTTACACAGTTGTACAGCACTGGTTTTGACAGTCGTACGGCACTGGTTTGGACAACTGTATGGCACTGGTATGGACAGTTGTATGGAAGTGGTGTGGACAGTCATACTGCACTGGTATGGACAGTCATATGGAAGTGGTTTGGACATTTGTTTGGTACTGGTATGGACAGTGGTATGGATAGTCGTACGGCACTGGTTTGTACAGTCGTATGGCACTGGTATGTACAGTCGTATGGCACTGGTATAGACAATCATACAGCAATGGTTTGGACAGTAGTACGGCACTGGTTTGGACAGTCGTACGGCACTGGTTTGGACAGTCGTATGGCACTGGTATGAACAGTTGTACAGAAGTGGTTTTGACAGTCATGCGGGACTGGTATGGACAGTCGTATGGCACTGGTATGGACAGTTGTACAGAAGTTGTTTTGACAGTCATACGGCACTGGTTTGGACAGTCATACGGCACTGGTTTGGACAGTTGTATGGCACTGGTTTGGACAGTTGTACGGCACTGGTATGTACAGTCATATGGCACTGGCATGGACAGTCGTACGGAAGTGGTATGGATAGTCGTACGTAAGTGGTATGGACGGACGTACAGCACTGGTATGGACAGTCATACGGAAGTGGTTTGGTCAGGCATACAGAAGTTGTATGGATAGTCGTGCGGTAGTGGTATGGACAGTATGGCACTGGTATGGACAGTCGTACGGAACTGGTATGGACAGTTGTATGGAAGTGGTATAGACAGAAATAAACGTTGAGTGAGTCCCCCAAAAAGCAAAAATTGTGGTATAATTATGTCCAAAAATTATCTATACATCTTCATCTTTGATTGAAGTTTATGATGGCACATGTAGGATTATTAAACAAGATGTTTTATAATCGGTAGTTTCCAAAGTTTATTTTATTAAAGTAACAATGTTACAAACATTTGACATACACTATTAGTGATTGACTATTAATAATAGACAGAAGTTGTACAGGTAATTCTCGGACACACTGTATATATATTACATTGTCTAGACACTAGGGTTTACTTTAAAACTGACACTTCATAGTGCTTGTTTGAATGTTTCAGGAAGGCACAACAATCAAAATTGATGAAGATAACCAACGTTTTCACTTTGCACTAACCGGCAAATCATGGGAAGTGGTTAGACGACATACACCAGAAATCCTCTCCAAGGTATGTAACATTTATCTCAAATTGTTTTCATCCATGAGTGCATCAAGTGGTCATATCACATATATCAGAAATCCTCTCCACGGTATGTAACATTTATCTCAAATTGTTTTCAACTACGAGTGCATCAAGTGGTCAAACCACATATATCAGAAATCCTCTCCAAGGTATGTTACATTTATCTCAAATTGTTTTCATCCACGAGTGCATCAAGTGGTCAAATCACATACATCAGAAATCCTCTCCAAGGTATGTTACATTTATCTCAAATTGTTTTCATCCACGAGTGCATCAAGTGGTCATATCACATATATCAGAAATCCTCTCCAAGGTGGGTTACATTTATCTCAAATTGTTTTCATCCACGAGTGCATCAAGTGGTCAAATCACATATATCAGAAATCCTCACCAAGGTATGTTACATTTATCTCAAATTGTTTTCAACTACGAGTGCATCAAGTGGTCAAATCACATACATCAGAAATCCTCTCCAAGGTGGGTTACATTTATCTCAAATTGTTTTCATCCACGAGTGCATCAGGTGGTCATATCACATATATCAGAAATCCTCTCCAAGGTATGTTACATTTATCTCAAATTGTTTTCATCCGTGAGTGCATCAGGTGGTCATATCACATATATTAGAAATCCTCTCCACGGTATGTAACATTTTATCTCAAATTGTTTTCAACTACGAGTGCATCAAATGGTCAAATCACATATATCAGAAATCCTCTCCAAGGTATGTTCAGGGTTTCTAGAATATGGTAGCCTGAAACTAGTGGCTGGGGATTTTTGCAGTCAGGCTACCAAATAATCACTTTCCACTAGCCTGACGATGTCAGCCAGTTTTGTCCCCTGCATTTAATGTATTTGTTTTCACTAAATAAAATATCCCTATTTTATAAATAAAACTTAACTAACAGGTTTATATAGTTTATTATTAGTTATTTAGTTCTAATTGCCCTGACAGTGTACTGGAGAGTGAAGTGAAACTGTTCTAGTGCTTTTGTTTCAGATTGTTGTAAGAGGAACTGTGTTTGCTCGTATGGGGCCTGAACAAAAAGCACAGCTTGTGGAAGTTTTACAAATTCTCGGGTTTGTATATCTGTTCTTTTTCTATAAAAAAAACACATAGAATACCCGCTATCAGAATTATTATTATGGTTTTTTTCATTAGCAACTAGTATGTTTTTGTCCGTGTTAAAATTGGTATTTTTACTTTCATCAGCTACTATGTTGGTATGGGGAGACAGAGCTGTGTCACTGAAAAATGATGTTTAGTCTGTGTTCAGCAACAATGTTGGTATGTGTGGAGTTGGGGCAAATGACTGGTGCTTTAAAGATGATGTTTATTTGGTTTTTAACTACAATGTTGGTATGTGTGGAGATGGGGCAAATGACTGGTGCTTTAAAGATGATGTTTATTTGGTTTTTAGCTACAATGTTGGTATGTGTGGAGATGGGGCAAATGACTGGTGCTTTAAAGATGATGTTTATTTTGTGTTTAGCAACAATGTTGGTATGTGTGGAGTTGGGGCAAATGACTGGTGCTTTAAAGATGATGTTTATTTTGTGTTTAGCTACTATGTTGGTATGTGTGGAGATGGGGCAAATGACTGTGGTGCTTTGAAGATGGCTCATGCTGGAATCTCACTATCTGAGGCAGAAGCTTCTGTTGCATCGCCTTTCACTTCAAAAGTGCCAAACATTGAGTGTGTACCAACTGTTATCAAGTAAGTGTATATATGTGTTACTTCAGCAAAAACATAATCTAGGCAGTCATGTTGTAATGTCTTTATATCTCCTGACTTCTTTTATTTATTAAGGTTGGTATTACCAGCCACAGACTTTATGCTGGGAAATTCATACAATTAATGTGTGTGTGTGTGTGTGTGTGTGTGTGTGTGTGTGTGTATGTGTGTGTGAGCGTGAGCATGCATGCAGGTGTTTTCTAAAAAAAATAAAAAAAATATGGCATGTTTCTGTATTAAAAAAACAACTGTCTACTCAACATTTAAAGTACATGTAGCATTTGCTGGTCAAATTTCATGTATATAATCAACTTAATAGATCTAGAACTGCTTAAACTCTGCTTTCATTTCATGAATATAATCAACTTAAAACATCTTGGAACTGCATAAACTTTGCCTTCATTTCATGAATATAATCAACTTAAAACATCTTGGAACTGCTTAAACTCTGCCTTCATTTCATGAATATAATCAACTTAAAACATCTCGGAACTGCTTAAACTCTGCTTTCATTTCATGAATATAATCAACTTAAAACATCCCGGAACTGCGTAAACTCTGCCTTCATTTCATGAATATAATCAACTTAAAACATCTTGGAACTGCTTAAACTCTGCTTTCCAGTTCTTATGAACCCTGTAAAATACTGTGACATATCAACTTACTGATGTTTTACAAGTATTCATCTTTGCTACTAATAGGATTATGTACTGTTCAAAGTAACTAGAGTATGTTAAAACACTACACTTTGTAATAGAAACAGTGTAATATATATAGTAGCGGAAAAGTGGAAACATTAGTGTGACATGACATTTTGGCCATGAAATGTTTATGCCTGGACATAGAGATATGGTCAAACTAGAATCAGATAGGCAGGAAAAGTACATCTTGTGAAATCTAAGTTTATCACTGGTCAATTCATTAATAATGGGTGAAGCACTGCACTGACCCTAAGTTGGAGTGGGTATCGAGATTAAAAATCCCATGGCTCAACTAAGATTTGATCTCTATACCTACATTGTACCAGCCAGAATTCCAACAACCAGTGTAGCACATTGATGTTTTGCTAGTTCACATTATGTTACATTTCATATTTATTCATAATTTAAATAATCCCAATTTATTTTGAACAGTATAATAACTATTAATCTGTTTTATGGAAACTTGACGGTTCTTGTATTTTAATTTCAGGGAAGGACGTTGCGCTCTTGTTACATCGTTTGGAATATTCAAATTCATGGCATGCTACAGTCTAACACAGTTTGTGTCTGTTCTGCTTTTATATTGGGTAATTTTACTTTTGTCAGACAATATTTAGCTTTTTCAATATTGGAAGTGAGACAAAGTTCCCAGTGTCAGTTTCATAATTTTGAAGTGCTTTTGGGGTGAGAAGGTGAGGAAAAATAAAGTTTTTAGATCTAAGATTAATAGAATTTTAAAAGGGAAATTGTAAATGGGTGCCAATATTTATAAATGAATGAAAGAAGAAAAAAACTAAGTTACAAAATGTCTTGGGAGTGGAAAATAAAATTTGGTATAAAATGAATATTATCAGTTTTACTCATTAACTGGTCATATGCCTGCATACTTCCATATTCACCCTATATGTAAAGAAATTATTCAACTTAAAAGTGTGAATTTAATCCTTTTGTTTAAACCCTGGGCAGTGCACCCATATTGTCTGTGATAGTTAAAATATAGTATGCATGTTTTTCTTTTCTAGCCTTCGGAACAGTCAGCAGAAATAAAATAAGTGTGAACTTTTAATTTAGCAAAATGTTGAGTCGGCTGGTTCGTAAAAAGAATAATAAAAACAAACTCTGACCTAATAGTTTTGGTTGTTTTAGTCAAAGAAATAACTGCAAAATATTTCATTAGGGTCAGGAGCAGATACAGGAATTTTGGAAAGATGTTCAGAGGTATTTTTAAGATTTCTCATATTGGAAGCAGGGTGCTCAGAGTTAGTTACAACCATATTATAATGAGGAAAAGTAAAAATTGATGGCCGAAGTTGGATGGGTTTAAATGAATTGTGTTTCTTATATTAAAGTTATTGTTGTGATTTTCAGATTGGTGCTAACTTAACAGACCCTCAGTTCCTGTTCATCGACCTTTTCGCCATCACAACACTCAGTATTACATGTAAGTTGAGTTTATTTCTGTCTCCCTCACAAAACAGAAAATCTCCAATATATGAAAAACTTACGTAAAGTGAACTTCAGATTTATTCTAAAAATTGGGGAATTTATTTGAAAAGTGAAAAACTGATAGAAGAAGCACTAGACACTTAACATGTTAACTGCCAACTACGAGTGTACTCACAGATGTGAGTATATCAGGTGTTGCTTATATAAGTGTGTTTGTTGTCAGTGAAATATATCAGCAATGGTAATTAGTGATGTTTGTTAGTAGTGACATGGGTCAAACTTCTGTGTTTGAGGGAACACAGCAATTATTGCCTTGGATTCCTAGAAATAAAGAGGGTATCAAAGCAATTTTGAGCACATATCAGGGGCACAATAGCAAATGTGAGTTTCCTATGGGGCAAGCAGAAAAAAAGGCATGACAATAGTTGCCTTCGTTAGAAGTGAAATTAAGAGGGCATTGCATCAAAGGGACAGGGCGGCATGCCATGGTGAAATTCGACCCCATTAGTGAGGAATACCAAATAAAATAGTTTCTTCATATAATCACATAACTAATTTCAAGTATGTCCATGGTGGCAAAGATAAAGGGCCGCTATTTTGTACATTTGCCTCCAATTATTTGACATATGGACTTTCCCAGAGCCATAAGGCCCATTTGCCAATAGTCATTTTCAGTGTTGTACCATGTTGGCTTAATTACCAACATGTGAAAAAGGGACTTCAAAACTTGTTAGTGACTAGGTCAAACAAAGAAAGGGACTCCAAAACTTGTCATTGACTAGGTCAAACAACGGTTTTCAAATCTCTGATCTGTGAAAGATGAGGTGTAACAGCCCTCAACACACGTTTTTAATAACTCCCAGAGAACAGAATTTGCACCCAATTACACAAACTGATTTATCTTAATATATTGAAGTAAAACAACATTGACATATCAACATATTTTGTCATTACAAAAATTATTTCCCATATTTAATTTAATATCTTAGGTGACCATTCACATTTATTGTTGATTTAAGAAAAAGAATCGTAATAGTTGTTTTGTAACTGAACATAAATTATTGACAAAAGTTCCATCTAGTGCCCCTACCAACAGCATTGTTAAGGTATCTTTATTGCACAGAATGTCATGATTTCCTGAACATAACATTGAGTGGGATACATCTTTATTTTTGGGGGGAGGGAAATTTGTATTGTTTTTTTTTTTTTTTTTTTTTTTTTATCATGATAAACAGCCCACAACCATTCTTCAATTTGCTAATTATTCTTTAACAATTTGTATCTTTTTGTGGTGATTGAGGGTTAAACCATGCTTTTGAATAAGAACCCTGGTATTGATCATAACTTGGCTTGCATGACAACAACATTTTTGACTGGCTATGTAAATGTAAGTGCCTTAAAAGATCCTTGGAAAAGGGTGTTTAAAAGACTCCATGTTCATTTTATATGAATTGACTTAGTAAAAAGTAAAATTACAGGAAAACTAAGAAAAAACCGAAAATATCTAATACACAATGTAACGTGGAAAATAGCAGTTGTATATATTAAATTATTTCTGTATATTTTAGTTGGTAGAACAGGACCGTATCCAGTACTGGTTAAGGAATTGCCATCGATCAGCCTGCTTGCAGTGAGCCCCATTTTGTCACTGATTGTACACATTGCTATACAGACTGCCGCACAGGTCTACTGTTTTGTAGATGTACACAAACAGCCATGGTGAGTAGTGAGCCCAGTTTTGTCACTGATTGTACACATTGCTATACAGACTGCCGCACAGGTCTACTGTTTTGTAGATGTACACAAACAGCCA
>JAULBS010142812.1:0-12614 GCA_032355785.1 Symmetromphalus regularis | reverse complement strand
GATTGACGTCCAATAGCCGATGATAAGATAAAAATCAATGTGCTCTAGAGGCGTCGTTAAATAAAACAAACTTTGCTGCGCCCTCGGTAGATCAGTGCGTCTCTATGGTCAGGTGGTAGAACATCGGACTATCAAGCTAAAGGCATTGGTTCAAATCCCATTGAAGGCAGGCACACTTGACTAGGTGTTAAAATGACCAATGTTTGACATCCAGTAGCCGATGATCAATAAATCAAAGTGCTCTAGTGGTGTCATTAAACAAAACAAACCGTTTTGTTTGATTGAGGTGCTTTGATTATAGAATCTAACCCCCTGGGTAAGCATATTCTCTAATTGGTCATTTTTTCATAAATCACCGACTCACCCACACACACATTGACGCCCGCACAATTAAGTGTAATTACTAGACAGAAAGGTCATTTCAGAACAAACCATTTTTCCTGTGGGGGAGACAACTTCATCCTGCCTCTCTTATTTGCCGTTGTTTATCAAACAAGGAAAGGAAACAGAAAATGGAGAAATATAACAGAGAATTTAGAATGACCTTCCAAAGAAAACAAAGAATATACAAGAACTTAAGTGATCGTCTGCACAAAGTAAAGTTTGTTTTATTTAACGACGCCTCTAGAGCACATTGATATTTTATCTTATCATTGGCTATTGGACGTCAGTCATATGGTAATTAAGACATATTGATTTAATGGAAACCCGCTGCCGCCACATAGGCTACTCTTTCCGATAAGCAGCAACGGGTCTTTTATATGCACTGTCCCACAGACAGGACAACACATACCACGGCCTTTGATGAACCAGTTGTGGACCACTGTGGAACGGAAAAAGCCCAAACTTCAAATGGTTCGCAGGTGGGCACGTAACCCGTTCGGAGTCGTAGCACGACGGTAACTCAGTAAGGTTCAGGAGTCGCATATTGGTAACTCGCGGTAATTTCTGGTTAAAACTCGAAGAGTTACTGTCGTGCTACCTAACCATTCCGCTCCTGGTCTTTCCAAAGAAAACAAAGAATATGAAACAAGATCGTCTGCACCAGCTGACCCACCAGTTATCTAGTTAGCAGACGACAAGAGATGCATCTGAACGCTTGCTAATTCTAATGACAGGCGATAATCCCACGAAAGAGAAATGTCCCCAGACGATGAAATCGCGTTGACAAAACAATTAGTTTTCAGGGCTCGAAATACTACCGATGCATGGTGAAACCATAGAGCATCGGTATAGGGTTGTCATGGACACGACAATTGGCAGAGACAGAAAGCCGGCCTTGAACCACCATTAATGTTGCTATGTTCTCTTATATAGGCCAGCCAAGGCGAGGGATTTTTAATCTCAGTATCGACTCCAATCCAGTGTAAGTGCTCTGCAAGGCTCAGTGGGTAGGTGTATACTACTTACACCGACCAGTGGTCCACAACTGTTTTATAAAAGGCCGTGGTATGTGCTATCCTGTCTGGATAGTGCATATGAAAGATATCTTGCTGCTTATCGTTAAGAGTAGCCGCATTAGTATGGCGGCAACGGGTTTCGTGTCTCCTACTAACACTAACCTCTGTCCTGGACAGACATCAGAAATAGCTGAGTTGTGTGCCCAAGGCAGCGTGCTTGAACCTTAATTGGATATAAACACGAAAATAAATGTAATCCAAACCAAACCAAATATGTTTTATGCAACTATGAGACTGCCTCTTTAAATGATTGTACGAATGCCGTATAGTGAAAGGCGTACAGTTTTAAAAAAGTAAAATTTGTTTTATTTGACGACACTTCTACAGCACACTGATTTTTATCTTATCATCGGCTATTAGGCGTCAATCATATGGTAATTCTGACATATGTATTTAGAAGAAACCCGCTGCCACCACATATGCTACTCTTTCCGATAAACAGCAAGTTTTTTTTTATACGCACCGTTCCACAAACAGGACAACGCATACCACGGCCTTTGATGAACAGTTATGGACCACTGGTTGGAACAGAAAATAGCCTAAACAGAAAATGTGTCCAATGAGAAGGATCGATCCGACGACTGACAGCTTCACAGGCGGACACGCTACCATTTGAGCTACATCCCACTCCTAAATGACTTTGGCCGTGTAGTTGATTGGTTGTATTTATTTTCGTGTTTATATCCAATTAAGGTTCAAGCACACTGTCCTGGGCACACAACTCAGCTTCCTGTGCTGTCTGTCCAGGATGAGGTCAGTGTTAGTAGGAGACACGAAACCCGCTGCTTTTCTATAAACAGCAAGGGATCTTTTATATGCACTATCCCACAGACAGAATAGCACATACCACTACCTTTGTTAAACCAATTGTGGACCACTGGTCAGTGTAGGTGGTATACACCTACCCAATGAGTCTTGCGAAGCACTCACTCTGGGTGGGAGTCGATACCGAGATTAAAAAATCCAATGCCTCGACTGAGATTTGATCTCACTACCTACCCGCCTGGAGTCTGATAGCTTAACCACTACGCCATGGAGACTGGTTGGCTGTGTAGTGAAAGAGGCGTACAGTTTTAGTCGTACACTATTGATCCGCTCGGAAGATGATTAACTCTACTTTCCAGTTTAATCTGTTTTCCATAAACTCCCTAACGCCATGTAATTAACTTTAGCGGTTTTTCCGTCTATCTGTAAACCACGAAGAAAAATTGTATTATTTTTTATGTACTGTGTTTTTGTATTAAATGTAGATTTTTTGAAGTCATCAATTAAAGACACTTTAATAGAACTGCCATTTTTGCGTTAAGTACGGTTAAGCAATTTAATCTCAATAAACGCTAAAATCAGCAGCCATAGCAACCATATTGAAGAGGATTGATTAGAAAAAACGTTATAGAATTATATACAACTGAAGCGAAATGAATATAACATAATTTTAAGATTTTTTTTGAAATGTTCTTGTTTCTATGAAATATATTCTTTATATCATGTAATTTTAGAAATATTCGTTTCTGCTTGGTATTTGCAAAATAATGAACACGGTAATGATAAGGTTATAGAAGATGAATTCCATTTTATAATTCAATGTCCAAGATATAAAAATCTGCGTAATAAGTATTTAAAACAGTATTATCATAGGCGACCAAGCGTTTTTCGATTTATAGAATTACTAACCACCATTAACAAAAAAGAAATTAACAACTTAGGGAAATATTTAGTTCTGACAAATAAAATAAGAGAAAATCTACTACAGTAAATAAAATAATTATGGAATATCTTCATTAACTCATAATCGACTTTTTTTTACATTCTATATCCCATTCTTAAAACTTTATAATTATTGTAGATACAAACCCGTAGCCGGGAAGGGGTGGGGGGTCGAGTGTTCGAACGAACCCTCCCCCCTTTTTCTGAAGTGCCCTTTCAAACTAGGCTGGAGCCCCCCGCTGGAGCCCCCCCAGCTTTTTGAAAAGTTATTTGGTAACGCTCGCAAGTGCCTTTTTAATAACCAAATGAACTCCCCTTGAAAAATCCTGGCTACGGGCTTGAGATAGATGCTTATTTGGCTTTTAAAATACATGTATATGTTTTGTTTTTGTGTTTCTTTTTTGTTTGTCTGTTTGTGTTGTACATAACCAATTATTAAACCATACCCACCATTTTTATGCATGTATGTATTGTATATATAGAGATTACATAACGAGATCCCGTAGGATACGGAATATATTACAACGAGTGTTTTCAATCGTACATTACGAGCCAAACAGTGGTGTAGCTTCCATTGAGGCAATGAGTCAACTGCCTCATTTGATTTTTTTCCAGAAAATACATTAACTTGATTAATATTATAAAAGTTGATTAAAATACGAGAAATAAAAATATTTTCAAAGTTTGCCTCACTAGAAAAAAGACCCAAGCTATGCCATTGGCCATTGGCGATTTAAAACATACGAGTTATATATTTCGTATCCTACCGGATCGAGTTGTGTAATATATTTATTACACCATGTTACTGAGTTCCTTTACACTGAAGTTATTTTCTTTTCCAACTGAAAACATCGACGAAAGCAAAAAAAAAAAATAAAAAAAAAAAAATAATTAAAAAAAAAAGGCTTCTAAGTGCTGGCGCACCATTTTAATGGCAAGTACATACAACTGAAAACATCGAAGAAAGCAACAACAAAAAAAAGTAAAAAAAAAAAAAAGCGTAAGGATTCTAAGTGCTAACGCATTACTTTCTAATGGCAAGTACATACAACTCCTTAAAGTTATAACGTGCTTACAGTATACAAGAAAAGAAGAAAGAAAAAGGCACATTTGTCACATGCATAAACGAAATTTAATAAACTAATAGTAATAATATATTGTTTTAATAAAACGTGATACCAACAAAATCTTCGAGGAACAGTGACGTAGCAATGTGTGTTGTTCGTCATCATTCATATTACCGAGATTACGTATAGTCTAATTTGTAATGACATCATTTCCTGTTATCGCCTGAATCAATTTTAGAATGTTTAGAGTTTTGGATTAGCCGTCAATTACATCGAATATAACTGCGTTTAAAGAATAAGATGAAACAAATCAACGAACGTGGTATAATATCTTCAATTTATGATTGGAAGTTAAATAGTTCCGTTAGTCACCTGATGAGAGGTGATGAGGCGATCAAAACATATCCCACGGCTATATTCTCCACCGCGTTATAATACATGTATGTTTTGTATTTATGTGTATTCAGCTGATGAGTTGTAAAACTTAAAGCAATAAAGAACTTGAACTTGACTATTAGCCGATAATTAATGAAACAGTAACATCAAGAGGCGTTACACGAAAAACAAAACAACTTTTAAAACCATTATTTTCCGTTCCAACCAGTGGTCCACAACTGGTTCATCAAAGGCTGTGGTATGTGCTGTCCTGTCTATGGGACGGTGCATATAAAATACCCCTTGCTGCTTACATTAAATAGTAGCCTATGTGGCGGCAGCAGGTTTCCTCTTAATACATATATCAAAATGACCCTATGATTGACGTCCGAAAGCCGATGATCAGATACAAATCAACGTGCTCTAGAGGCGTCGTTAATGAAAACAAACTACTTTTTTAAAACTATTATAGAAATATGTTTTGTTTGTTTTGTTTAACGACACCATTAGAGCACATTGATTTATTAATCATCGGCTATTGGATGTCAAAGATTTGGTTATTTTGACACTTAGTCAAGTGTGTGCCAACCTCCAAATGTTGTTGAACCACTGTCATCAGCTTGAGACACCGACGTTCCATTACAGAAAGAAGAGAAAGATACCATGTTTTCTTATATATTTAGTTTTCTTTCTTTCACAAACCAGTGTCAAGGTCTTAGTGCAAGTTAAGTCAAATATGGAGTGCCGAATTGGTCAGATATTGCTAAATTAGCTCGTGCAATTAGTTGAGATAAAGTAGCGCTAATGTGTTTCCTAGGGGCTGTAACGTCACCGACCCCTGTTAGTGCGCCAGAGGGCATCATCATATCACGCAATGCGGGTCGATATGGCTAATTTAGAATCAAGAAGTTTTTATTTTCATCGAACTCTTCACATGCCCCAAGATATGTCTTTTTTTACGAAATGAATATTTAACACAGACCAGCAGATTGTCTAATGAACCATGCTATTAAAGACATACTTCCACGGAAGTTAAGAGGTTTCTGCTCTAAATATTGATTACGAATGAAAATTACATGTATTTGTGATATTAGATCTCGTTTTCATATTATGCAAGCCATTTTAACTGAACCATGGTGTAGGGAATTCCATGCCGAGTCGATCGATTTTCAAGATTTCAAGAAATGTTTTGCAGCTTCAAGAATATTCAGACGTTTCAAAAGAACGGCTAATGGGGTAATACCCGTAACGTGACTCGAGATATATACATCACACCTCATTCAGCGAAAAAAAACACGTTATTTTTTCGATTTATTTGTCCGTGAGCATAATTCTAACAATATACAACAGATAATACCTCATATACCAATATTATCTGCTCTGTGAGTGGTAGGAGTGGTTAAATATTTACTCAGTTTAATTAGCTGTTTTACGTAATCGCTGAACAGTAGTTGGGTCGATTTAAATGTTGATGGTTTATTGTAATAGCAAGGTTTAATATGTGTATCTCTTATAGTACTGTAGAAATGCCATGCTAACAGTGACACGTGGTCTAAACATCCTACTGATAACCGTATTACATACGTATTGTTCTGGGTGTTTCTTCCATCTTTCTTCACACGCCACAGAACATGTTTTCTATGGACTTACTCTTTATGGAACCCCAGTGGTCAGTTTGTAAAATACTGACATCTCAATTTGATGTCAGTGGCGTGTTGAACATTTCAAACATGTATCTATCTTTTATCGGGATGTAGCTTAAACGGTACGGTGTCCGCCTGTGAACTGGTCGGTCGTGGAATCAATCCTCAGTGGACCCATTTGCAGTTTTGTGATATTTTCCGTTCCAACCAGTGATCCACAAGTGGTTCATCAAATACCGTGGTATGTACTATCCTGTCTGAGTGATGGTGTATATGAAAGACCTTGCTGCTTACCGGAAAAAGTACCCTATGTGGCGACAGCGGATTTACTTAATAAAAATGTCAGAATGACCATATGATTAATGTCCAATAACCGATGATATGATAAAAAAAATTCAATGTGCTCTAGAAGCGTTGTTAATAAAAAAACAATTTACTAGTGAATATCCCTTACTATTTCAGTATGATTTATATATATAATTTGTATTACCCTCAGATTACAGTGCAAAGGTTGGGGTGTCTTGCTTTCACTGTGTTACAATAATGGTACAGTCTTAAAACGTTAATAATCTTTAAATATATATAAATATTAAACATTATAATATATATAAAAGAATAATGATAATAATACCAGTATATACTTCAAAACCTGGTAGTAGGTCCAGGCCCGCATTTCAAACGGCTCATAAAGTATTTTTGTAATCCTCTTTAAAATATTAATATTTTGTCCAAAAGCGGTTAAAAATTGACTCTAAACGGTCAATATTCTTTACCAAAGGGTAAAATGGTAGGCCCATACAACTGTCCCCCTCGCCCCCTCCCCTTCTGCTCTGACCTGCTCTTATACTAACATTAACCTCCATTCTGTCAAGGACAGAAGGTTTGAACTTTAATTGGATATAACCACGAATAAAATGAAATCAAGCAGTCAACTGTTATTAGCCGTCTCGTCGTTACACCAGATTCATATAGTCTCGTTCCCCAAGGACCTTATTACACTTTTCCTCACTTCCGATCACGAATCGGGCGTCCTCGGGGAATCTCGGATTTCTCGACGTTGCGTGATCGGGCAATAGTCTCGGTTGCTTAATAAACCGTTATAAGAAGAGCACCAGCGAACGACTGCATGCGTTCATGAATAAATCATAGGCTACATGTCATAATTGAGGCATTGCGCTGCACTCTGATCTTTTATAAAACACTCATGGAGTGCAGTGTTCGCTTGGCCCGATTGTGAAAATGTCGGTCGTCGGATCGATCCTTCTGGTTGTACGCATTTGCAGTTTACAGGCGCGAATGAAAAGGGGCAGAGGTGGTTTCAGCAATTGTGAATAGGGGGGAGGGGGCAACTGCTGTGACGCCAAAAATTTAGGGCATGTGAAGTAATGTCGCTTAGGATTTTACAGGAAAAATGTTCATTGCCCGAAAATTTGGGGAAGGGGGCGTGCGCCGTGTGGGTGGAAATAAGTATGAAAATAAATACAACCAACCACTGTTCGCTAAGCCAAGGTTGACGCGAAGTTATTTAAAAGTACTGAGGCATTATAGCGTAAAGGTTGCACACCACCATAGATGTTTGTAAAGTTTGTTTTATTTAACGACGCCTCCAGAGCATATTGATTTTTATCTTATCGTCGGCTATTGGACGTCAATCATATGGTCATTCTGACATATTTGTTTAGAAGAAACCCGCAGCCGCCACATTTTTTTAAATATTCACTTGTATTCCTGTAGATTATATTAATTACTGAAGACTATGAGTCGCAATTTATCATATATCTGACACTTAATAACAGCTGAATAAACAATGTGCTGGGGTGTCGTAAAACAACCAATCCTTTCCTTTTATTAAAAAAAGTACAGATTTAAAAAAAAAATGTCGTCACCCATCTTATAAAGTTATTGCTAACTACATTTCAACATTTCTTTTCAGTCACCGCATGTATTTGCAAAGGTTAACAATTAGATTTAGACGTTTCCTCCTAACAATTTTTTAAGCTGACAAACATTTGAAGAACTAACCCTGCAGAATCTTTATCAAAGACTATTCGGTATAACACAGTATTTAATCTCTTAAAGGCATACTCCCACGGAACCTTGACCTCATTAATTTCCAACCAAAGAAATAATCTTAAATATAAAGTCCATAGAAATACTTCATTCAACTACTTACATAGCCACCGCATCTAGCTTATAATCAGTATTTAAAAAATAATTACGAATTATGCTCACAGACAAATAAATCGAAAAAAATACGTTTTTTTTTCCGTTGAAGGTGTAACGTATATATTACGAGTCACGTGACGGGTATTTACCCGTTAGCCGTTATTTTAAAACTTCTGAATATTTCGTACCAATTTATTTTGCCGCATCATGACATTCAATTACTTACATAACCACCGCATCTCACTTATTATCAATATTTTAAAAATAATAATGAATTATGCTTAAGGACAAATAAATCCTTTCCGTTGAAGGTGTGACGTATATGTTTCGAGTCACGTGACGGGTATACCCCGTTAGCCGTTATTTTAAAACTTCTGAATATTTTTGAAGCTGCAAGAACATTTTGTACCAATTTATTTCGACTCACAATGAAAGTTAACATTTTTAAATGTGAAAAAAATCTATCAACTAGACATGGAATTCCCTGTGCCATGGTTCAGTTAAAACGTCTTGCGTGATATGAACACGAGATGTAGTATCACAAATGAATGTAAGTTTCATTCGTAATAAATATTTTGACCACAAAGCCCCTTAAAGGGATAGTCCCACGTAACTTAAGGAGCTAATTGTCTAAATATTGATTACGAATGAAACTGACATGCATTTGTGATACTAGATTTCGCTTTCATATAAGACGTTTTAACTGAACCATGGTAGAGAGAATTCCATGTCGAGTCGATCGATTTTTTTTTTCACCTTTAAAATGTTCAAATTTCAAGATCGTAACTTCTGGTATGTTTTCGGTGAAACCATTTCCGCCGTCGGAAGTTCACGATTGAACGGCTTCGTTTCAGGAAGAATTCGTCCCAAAATATAATTGGGGGAATACCTGTCACGTGACTCGAAATATAGACGTCACACCTTCAACGGAAAAAAGCCGTTATTATTTTCTAGATGTATTTATCGATGACTATAATTCATTATTATTTTTAAAATATTGATAATAAGCGAGATGCGGTGGTTATGAAAAGAAATTAATTAGGTCAAGGGTCTATGGGACTAAGCGTTTAAATTCCGTGGGACTATGCCTTTAAAACCAATAATCGGAAAAGATGTGGTTTCTTTGAGTTCTCCATCATTCTAATTGAATCAGTATTGCAGTAACGACGTTGTGTGAGATGTTGGCAACATGATGGCGTTATTTTCTGCAGGTTAAACGGGTAATTTGATTAAGCGGGCTACATTAAGCAGAAATGTATGCCTGTGTACATTCAACTGCACGTCACGAAATACTCCTTAATTAGATTTGACGAAGGCAAGTTCCTCTAGAAATTTAATAAGAGAAGATAGTGTCTATAAAACGACATGCAACTGAATGTATGGTGTAAAATGGGTTTGGTGCGCTAAGCAAATGTTCAGCAGAAAACCTACCCACGTCAGGAACAAGTCCAGTGTAAATGTTTTTTGTTTGCTAATTTTGCTTTAAATTCTTATTGAATTCTCGCGTCCTATTTAAAAACATTTAGTAACCCATGTCGCGGCCATTTTGAGCAAATTAGGATTTTGTGATGGGTTACCGGGTTATAACAAACATTCAAAATATAACGATATAGGTATCTTATAGTAATAACGACATGGGTTACCGGGTTATGACAAACATTGAAAATATAATGATATAGGTATCTTATGGTAATAACGTTATGAGTTACCGGGTTCTTGCTCTCAATCAAACTGACATTATCGAAAAATTATTTTTATTTACTTTTATATTACTTTAATATGGGTGTCGTTATGAAGGTAGCGTTTGTTTTAATATATCCAGTGTGGTTTACCTGGTATGACGGTACCAAAAACTTCAAAATGTTTTTAAAATGTGAGCTACCGGGATTTTTCACGCATGTCTTAAATTAAAGAAATTAGTTACTAGTAACCACGCAAAATGACAAGAAGCTCAACATATTGTTAGGCATATTACACAGCACATAAAGAATGTTTTAGACAATATATATCGTAATAAACACAATTCAAGCAAGGCGCGAATTCAGGATTTCTGAAAGGGTGGTTGGGGTCTTAATGTGATGGGTGAATAAGACTGGGGGTAAATGGTTAATTTTCACGTCCTTCTACTCTGAATATATGTATTTTTAAAAATCCCGAAAAGGTGGAGGGGGGGGGGTCCGGACCCCTCTGGATCCCCTACTGCAATATAACATCATTCTAGCATAGCAATCGATTCATCAAGCTTAAAGTTGTCAGTTACACATAAAATTAAGAGTGAGGAAAGGAGATATTGATTGTTTAACGACATCCCAGCACATTGTTTATTTAGCGGCTATTGGGTGTCTGACATATGATGTTTAACGATTCGTGGTCTTTAGAGAAAACCCGCCACTGCCACGTAAAGTTCTCCTTCCCATTTAGCAGCAAGTGATATTTTATATGCGCTTTCCTCACAGAGAGGGTAGCACATACTACTGTCTTTGAAAAAACAGTAGTGGACCACTGGTCTGTGCAAGTAGCATACACCTCCCACTGAGTCTTGCAGAGCACTCATTCAGGGTTGGAGCCAAATACAGAGATTAAAAACCTCATGCCTCGACTAAGATTTGATCCCAGTACCTACAAGCCAAACTTACAAGTATGTCTAACAGATGTTTATTGTACATAATTATACTACCTTAATTTGAACTTTTACAATAGTCAAAATGCTTAAAGGCTTAATATACTAAACCAAAAAAAGTAAGTATGCATATAATCAATGGTGATTTATTTCATAAATCATGTCTTCGGTCGTAACTGCTTTCCTTCATGTGACATGCGCAATCCGAAACGATATGCACGTGCTGTGTGTGTTATCGTGTGGCACTTACGCACAGTGATTTTTGATTACGGTAAATCGGCACATTAAAAAATATTCAATATTTCAACATGCATACTTTCTTTTTTGGTTGAGTATAAATACAGCCCTTGAATTAAATATTTATTTTTGACAAAACATATTCTGAAATATACAGTATTTTTATATGAGGATAACGAATGATTAGTGTACATTTTGTTTATGTAATTCGTATTGTCGAAAAACATTAATTTGGTGATTTTTAAAAATATTTGTTTTATATCATTTCTAGTGGCATAAAATATAATTTTACCGATTTTTAAAGAAAACTGTGCTGAAGTACATCGGTTTTAACTGACAAATGTAATAAAATAATAAATAAATAAAAAACCAAACAAGAACAACAACAAAGAATGCATTGTTACTTTATTTTATAAACATTCTTGGGATTTTCATTGATAGTTACGTTCCAATTTCGGAAAATGTGGTGTGTACGAGCTTTGATTTAGAATTTTGTCCAACATACTTTTTTTAGTATGATTTCAGGGCGATGATTACGAAAAAAAGTATTTTGGCAATATGAGAAATTCCATTTTATGGTTCAAAATGGCGGAAAACAAAATGGTTGCTATATGTTTATAAAGCAAAAATAAAATTAGCTTCACATTTATATATTCGGACCAAAATGAATGTGAGCACGTTTCAAACTTATAGTCATGGTGATTGCTTCACATTGTTTTAACTTTCGTAATTTCGCATTAGGATCAGTTTAACATATTTAAATCATTCCGTAACATTCCACTGCTAAACCTAGTCGCAACAATTTTCAAATTATTCAACCTGACTTCAGAACGACTGATGTGAGTCACACACATGGGATAGAAACGAAAATGAGATACTCTATCATATAATCGCAACCAGTCAAATGAAAAAATGTCCAATCAAGTTATGTCAAGAAAATGTCTTGTTGAAATTTGTTATATCCAGTTCGATTTTGGAATAATGTAGAAAAAACAGTATATTGTTCTTATTTAACAAAATTTATACGTTGATTGTGAGCCTCGGGTTGGTAAAACGTCGGACTCTCAAACTGAAGACAGTGGTTCAAAACCCGTTGGAGGCTAGCTCACAATTGACTACAAAATGACCAAATGTTTGACCTCCAATAGCTGATGATTAATAAATCAATGTGCTCTAGTGGTGTCGTTAAACAAAACAAAACAAATTATATTTTCATTAACTTTAGCATATTATACACCAGGGCCCAGTTGTTTCAAGCAAGGTTAAGCTAAGGGCTGTTCCAATTAAATTTATACGGAGGGGGGGCGGAACGCCTTTAATTTTTTAGGGTACAACCTAT
>JAULBS010142801.1:0-12615 GCA_032355785.1 Symmetromphalus regularis | reverse complement strand
TATATATATATATACATACACACACACACACAGGATTTGAAAATGTCCATGTTGTCTGGTAACAAAGAGCACTGTTGTATATGCTATAACAATGAAAGTTTAATGTTCTTCATGTTTTAGTTAGTTGGTTAAACATATTTGCATGTTTATATCCAGTTAAGATTCAAACAAGCTGTCCTTGGTATACAATTCCACTTCCTTACTGGATTATTCAGAATAGAGATTAACGGGTTGGATTTGATATCAAGATAAAACATCACATGCCTTGATTGAGATTTTTTGAACCCTGTACCTACCATCTCTAAAATCAATGGTCTAATGTTTTTGTTGGGAAAACATTTCTTTTCAGACTGGGCTGTAGAAGACTACATTTATAATTATATGGAGCAAATTATTAAATAAGACTGAATTATCAGTTGGTCCTGCCTTGTGCGGAGGACCAAAGAGCTAGCAGACAATACAGATGTTCACTAGACCAGGCTGGTAAGTACTGGGATCAAATATCAGTCGAGGCATTGGATATTTAATCTCAGTACTCTCTTACACCGACCAATGGCCAATAACTGGTTTATCAAAAGCTGTAGTTTGTGCTATTCTCTATGTGAGATACTGTATATAAAAGAGTATGAGTAGCCACATTAGTTTGGAGGCAGCAGGTTTCATCTCTCCTACTAACAGTAATTTCTGTCCTGGACAAACAGCACAGGCAGCTGAGTTGTGTGCCTTGGACAGCATACTTGAATTGTGAGTAAGTATTAAAATAAGTACAATCTATCAGTTTTGCATTGCCTGATAACATTTAGAACCACTGAAATCAATACTTAGCCACCGCAAAGGATACCCTATGCTGAAAATAAGGCAGTTTGCCAAACCTCATTTGTAACCTGGGTTGGTATAATGGTGACACTAGGCAAAAAAATAATTCCCATCTCACCCCATTCATTCATGACCTATGAAACATGAAACAAAGTGAGTCACGCTAAAGATATACAAATGTGTAACTCTATTCTCTACCAATAATGATTTAATATAACATGAGCCACTGTGAAAAAAATGTCTTCTGCATAAATCTGTATTGTTCCAATATATTTAAACGTCACAAGACTTGAAAGTTACTGTTGTACGGTTGACTACTGATACATAATGAAAAAGCAAACATATGATATAATGCAATTTTGAAACATGAAACAAACCTGAAGCTGACCTAAATCTACTGTTAAATGTCATCATAGCCTTATATAACACTACTAGATGTTTGGGGTTGTTCAAAACATTTGACATTTAGCTATTTATACATGACATACACTGGGAAGGTGGGGTGGGAAGTGTGTCTAAGTCAGAATATAAATTTAAATGATCATTAAAATATCAAATAAAATAACAAAAATAATCAACATTTTATGCATACAAATTTGGGAGCAAGGATGAGTTGTTCTGAATATTAGAACTCTCAATAAGAAAACTGTCAATGACCCCCTTGGCATGAGAGAACACCCTCCCCTACCCCCACTGCAATCACACAAAGTGGTTCCTCTTTTTCACATGGCCACAAGAGATCCAGTTCTTTTTAGTCTACTGAGCAGCAGTTTAAGATTATAATTTTTTTAGCGACTGCCGCCATTACTGTTGGTAATCTCAAACTGGCAAAGACTTTTGAAATTAGAGACTCTCATAACTCGTCAACCTAAATTATGAATAATATACCCAAGAAACTGTAATTGGCCAAAGTGTTCCGACTGACTTTTGAGACTATTTGTTGACAGACAATTCTTCCGTTGGCGTGCACACCGCTGCAATGGCCATGTCTACAAGATCTATGGTAACACTATTTCTTCATTAAAAGTGTTATGTATTGTAACTTTTTCTACAAGAATACATAAGACTTGTGACAAATATGGATGTAAAGCTCAAAGAAATCCAAAATATAGATAGAATATATTTTTTTTAAATAAGATGGGAAGGAAAAAATTGCTTTCTAAACTGAATATCACAAAGCATATTGGGTATTTTGAGCAGCATTTGCTGCCTGCTGCCTGTCAATTTCAAGCCATGACCTGTTCAGGAGTATATTTATAAAGTTATTAAAAAAAAAATTAAACTTTGAATACTCAAATCGGGCTATGGAAAGTAGTTAATGAATATCTTCTCTCAAAGAACTAGACTATCTATTTATATATTCAAGAACTTTAGAAAGCATTAAGTCCATATTCATTAGCTTTTCAAGATAAAATTCAAATTAAGACCTCTCAAGTAGTGCTGAAGACTGTGTGAACTCAGTACAATACCCAGTTCGAAGTTCTCTATCTTCGCTCCACATCTACCATGACAAAAATCACAATAGATATGACAAACATATTTGTAGTGTAATTTAAATGGCAGTTTTGCAATGACATTCGATAAAAAAGTTCAACTATATTCCTAAACAATTTGATCATGTAATTCTTTGCTTGTGAAACAGACCATGTTAATGAATCGACACAAAACACTCTGTCGGTCTCCCAGACTTGTAAAGAAATAGTAAATAAAAGGACTCTAAAGAGTTTGGAAATTGTCGTGCTGTTGAATAGAGTATGATCATAAACTTTTTATAGTGGATACTTAAAGGGCTAGTATGGCATGGAAGCACTTTAGCATGTTTGCTCACTTCTAATGGTTAAGTGTCTGGCTTAGGAATGTTGACTTCTCTGTATATTCACTTGCAATGCAAACAACTAATTTATATGACATAATACACAGCTATTTAGTTCTTTGATTCATGTGGTGGGGCTCAGCGAAAAATCTCAAAAACCAAAACTACATGTATCTGAAATTGCTACAATGTTTTACAAGAAAATGTTTAACCAATCTTTCAAAAGTAGTGACTGGAGCCATCTTGAAAGTGCATGTACGATCACGTTAACAATTAGGCCAGAGTTTGTTTTATTTTTAGTTTCTCAAACATAACCTCCAATGACCCCTCCCCCCCCCAACAAAGAATAGGGTAGGAGGAAGGGGGAAATAAAATTTGGTATAAAATTAATTTTACCAGTTATACTCATTTCATTGGTCATATGCCTGCATACTTCTATATTCACCCCATATGAAAAGAAATTATTCAGCTTCAAAGTGCAAATTTATTGTTTTTGTTTAAACAATGTTGCAGGCTTATTTTAATTTAGCAAAATGTAGGGACGGCAGGTTTATGAAACGAATAATAAAAGAACTCTGGCCTTATGAATGGCTCTCTGCAAACAATTGCATTTAGCATGTTAAACTGCAGATCACAAAACAGTAAAATGTATATCTGAAATAAAACGACTATTAAAACGACAGATTATCAGTCATACATGTATATACCAGTATGTTTGTTTGTATATTGAACACATAAAACTTGAAAAAGATCCAAGATATTATCATTACACTTGCAGTTAAAATCAGTGAGTGGTAATTAATCATTTGTAATTACTCAATTAAGATATCATGCATCATTTGCTTCACTCCTTTCTGATTCTGAGCTTACACTTAACTCAGTAGAAGAGAATACACCTGATCTCGTGTTTACAAACAATGTCAGCATGAAAACATAAAAAAAGGTCTGAAGTCAAAAGTAGTGAGGAAAAAATATGAGTCAAGCTTGAAAAAATTCTATTACTAATCCAAATGACCACTAAAAAGTAAGAAATCCACAAATCTGTCACTGACCTTTCTGGTATAAAATATTCACACTTCTACTTGTTTTCAACTGTATAAAACATAGAGTTTTAACTGTAAATTTTGAGATTAAACTGGCAATGATAAATCTGGTATAATTAGTCCCGATTTCTCATTGATGGCTCATCCTTGACTTGTAGTTCAGTGTTTACATGTGTTATAAGAATAGGTTTAACTGTGGAACAAGGCTGAATTGTGAATGAAAAATTGGGCCTTAAAATCTGGACTCTAGGCTTAAACTAATACCTAAACTTTAACCTCATGTTATTTGTATGGTGTGGCCATGTCTATTGGCCAATTTTATATGTCTGGGTTATTGAAAGTTTATGAAAACTTATGGATTAAAGCGAAAAAAGTTTTGAGGAGGGGGCTGAGCCCCCAAGCTCCTATGGATTAAAGCTATGTCAACCACGGATCATCTGAGTTTAACATGTCTGGGATTTTATAATCTTTATTAACACCAGGTTACAGTTGTATGTATATCTTCTATAAACCTGCTGTCAAGGTAGGTTTGCCCTGTGATTCATAAACCAGTGTTAACCCTCAGTATTCAAAATAAAACATGCTTCACACCAAGGCAATGCTGGGCATGTCTACCCACCACAACTTACCACCCAGCACTTTAAAAAATTTGGAATTTTTGCCTGGTACCAATATTTTGTCACTAAACATTTTTTTCATTTAGCAGCTCATATATTTTCTAAATCATATAATCTTAAAATGATTGAAAAGCTAAATTAATTCAAATGACCTTTTAAGGTTCTTAAAAGAACATCTGCAATTTAATTTTTTTTAAAATAATAATCCAGGAGGAGCATGCCCCTGGATCGCCTTAAATTACTAAGCTTTTAGTTGCTTTGCCAACACTAAGTATTGTCTAGACATAACCCTAGTGCATACCAGTAAAAAATAACAGAAGAAATTTTCCAAAATTCCTATATATGGGTTTTTTCCTGGTGACACTCTGGTGAATACTAAAAACAACTTCATTTTTATGATAAAAGGCCTAAACAGTTTTTATTGTTTACTAGGAGTACTATATTTTTCACTATTTTTATGGGAGTAAATTGTTCCAATTCTAAGTAACTATTTTACCACAGCAACTAAAAACTTTTACTGCCTTCCAAGTCAACAAGTACTAAGTAGCTTCCATCACTAATGTACTACAAATGTATGCTGTAAATCATAAGGTCTTATAAATAGTCTGAACATGATAAAGTCAAGTAAAATTTCATGTAATTATACTGAAGACTTCATGCAATATCTAGACAAAAAATAATATTGAGCAAATTTAAAATTCTAAATAATAACAAAGTAGTGTGCATCAAAATAATTAATGAATATTTTTAACCTAACAAATTTGCTTTAAAATACCAATAATTAAAACAGATTGTAACTGTAGGACGGAAATTCAAAGTGGGTGCTCATTTTATGTGTGTATAAAATGTGTTGTGTGGTACCACAAATCTATACCCGAAATAAAAACTGGTGAAAAAAGTGAGGAAGAGGGGGCTGAGCCCTCCCAACTCCTATGGGCCTGTGTAACAGTTAATCGACCTCCATATTAAAAAAAAATCATTACGATGATTATTCTTTTACAATGTGACCATGACCGATTGATCCGTACAGTTCTGATTATGCCGTATCTTCCACATCTATGGGCTACTATGTTACAACGTGCATACCTCACACAGATAATTCTGCCAATTCCAGTCAGTGCCAAATACCATGTGGTCAGTAATCATAGCACAACAATGCGACATAATCTGCTATCACTTAGATCAATATGGTTTACAGGCGACAAACAGGTGACAGGAAGCAATCAATCACCATATGACTGCCAAGACACGCTGCTATCGAGACAATAAAAAAACTACTAGAAAAAACATCTCCGTGATCAAAATAGCACAAACAGCTAAACACTGGATTATATTATGATTGGTGTCATTATATTGATTAATGCTGCAGATTTTTTGGTCATAAATTGTCGACTACAGTATTATCAGTGAAAAACAGGAACATATAGTGTCAAGAGAGAGAATAAAAGGCCTGTCATTATGGAGAGCTCTGTTGTTTAATTAGTCATTTTGAAATTTAAATATGAATTTTTAAAAATAACAATACATTACTAAAATCAGGAAATATAAAAAAACAAGAAAGTTACAATTATTTTGTGAGAAACACTTTAGGAAAGGATAGTTTGTTTAATGACACTCCAGGACATTGTTTATTCAGCGGCTATTAGATGTCTGATATATGGTATTAAGCGACACATAGTCTTTTTAGAGGAAACCCACTACCACCACATAGGCTACTCTTTCTGATTAACAGCAAGGGATCTTTTATAAACACTTTCCCATAAACAGGACAGCACATTCCATGGCTTTTTATAAACCAGTTGTGGACCATTTGTCAGTGGAAGTGGCTTACTCCTATCCACTGAGCCTTGCGGAGAAATTGTATATAAAACCCACCAGTTCATAATGACCACATATAGAATCTCCCTTGGGTGGTTGTTATAAACAAGTTTAACTGTACTTTAACATCAAACAGACACACTTTCAGCAATACACAAATTGGGATGTTTTATAATAATCACAAATACCCAGAAATAATATTTTCATACACTGAAATAAACTACTGGTGTATCCAGCATAAAGAATGTACTAACTCTAGCAGGCTTAGCATTTATGTTGCGACATAAAGTAACGGCAAAAAGGATTACAAATCAATATAGAGAAAATGTATGGGTAGTCCAGATTGAATAGCAGCTTATGAAATGTATCTACAACAGTGAACAAGGAACCACGAACACATGAAAAGATTACAAACAACCATAATCTGTTATGTTTACTAACTATTAATGTCAAACATGGACGACCCCGGATTAAAAACATTCTCACTTACAGGGGTTGCCTATTCAAATCTTTTGTCGGGCTAATCCATACTTATATTTGTGGCGACTTAAAATATGAGAGAAAAGTGCATTTTCAAGAATTAATGGCAAATATAGCATTACAGCCTTTTCAAAGAACTGATCCAGCTAGTGCATTGTATTATATATGTAGTGTATAAACTCAATCCAAATGAAATGGACTTTCACAAAAGATCAGACAGTGCTGGATTCATCTACATGAAAGACCATAAAGCCAAACGCACATGGCACCCAAAAACATGTTTTTCGGAAACAGAAACATGTTTTTGGCAATTTATTTTGCCATGTGCATTGACGGAAAACAGAAAACAATGTTTAGCTAAATGTATTTGATTTGCAAAACATGTTTAGGTGTTTCAATCAGACTTATTTTGCTGTGTGTATTGCCTTTTAAACAAAAACAAGCTCCTCGTGTGATGTCAGTCAAAGAAAAACCAATCAGCAAACGAGTAGCAGCCACCTTATTTCAAAATGGCGATATCCAGTACTGACATCACTGTAATGTGACATCGTTTTTTTTTTCTGGTTGTTTTTTGCCATATGCGTTAGCTGTTTCTGACGATTGATCGAAACAAGAAACATGTTTCTGTTTCAGCAGTAGTGGATCCAGTGGGAGGGGTCCAGACTTCCCTGCCTTTCTTGAATTTTTTTTTTTTTTACCATTTTCCGAGTGGAAGGATGTGAAAATGTACCATTTTTTCCCCATTTCTATTCATTCATCACTTTAGGACACCCCCTTTTCAGAAATCCACATTTGGACACACCCCTTTTTAGAATTCCAGCATCTGTGCCTGTTCAGGAAAACACGTTTTGGGTGCTGAGTGTGCCATGCTTTAGAGATCAAAAATATCTATCTGCACAGATTACAGTATTAGACAGAATACGCTATACAATAAACTGTGCTCTAAGTAACTAAAACTGGGTCTATCATAGCATCATGTCTATAGCCCTGGTAATCACAAATAAAATAAAAACCAAATATAATAAGAGCTTTATTACTCTACTTAAAGGTGAATGATTCCTTAAAAAATAGATGTGTTCAACGCATCATCAAATATGTCTGACTTATCATCAGATGTGTCTAGGTCATTGAAGAAATTGCAATTTTAAAATTATGTTCTGTATTTTTATGAATTAAGTGCTTGTCTGTAAACCAAAAATGCAAAATGAATTGTAAGTAATACCAGACCACGTGTACTGACCTAATATACATGTATGTGATAGATAGTTAATGGATACTGGCACATACTCTGTCCGACTAATGATCATTTTACACAATGTATGTTGAAAACAACAACAAAAAATACTGTACTTACCACATCCTCACACTCTACAATTGGAGGATCTACAATACAAAACAGAAAGGTTTTTTAAAACATTTACATTTTTTTAAAATGTTTATAATATAATATTGGGAATTATAAGTGAATCTGTCATATAAATAGAATTTGATTCTCCACAAGGAAAATCTTTCCTATAGAATGGCCTCCAAATATAAGATTAAATTTTATAAAGGAATTTTTTTTAATTGACATTTGAAAAGCCAACATAAAGGGCCTTCGGTGACACATAGTAATCTTCGCTTTTAAAAAATGTCTTTTTATATTATAATTCATATGAAGAATTGAACCATAACTATCATCATGGCAACAATCTTCCTATATCGATGTCAGTTGTCAATGCAATTTAAAAAAATCGAAAACATATTTTGCATTTCAAACTGAAAGATATCCAGGGGAAGATGCAAAATGTTTGGAAGGTGGGTCCCAAGACATTTTAAAGATTTTTAATATTGGAGCAGTGACATAGGATGGATTTTCAAAGTGAGTGGGGTAATTTTTATGGGTGTATAAAATGTGTTGTGTGAAACCGTGAATGCCACAGGTATGATACCTCACAAGGAAAATTTTAAAATATTAGCTCCCCTTATAGCGATTCTGGCATGTTTGCAACTTATTACCCAAAATATTTTTAACCATATTAAAAACTGGCAAAAGATGTGGGGACTTGTGGAGTGGTGGGAATGGTGTCCTAATATATTTATGACCGAACTATTTTTTAGGAACAAATTGAAATGTATGGTTAAAGAGGGTATCTGGATTCCCTGGACCACACTCCCCACATATCTACCTATGACATTAGTTGTTACTATATACAAAACCATGTAAAATATATCTTCCCACATTCTTTTATTTTTTCCATTTTGTGTGCATCATTGTCTTAAATATCTTGTTATGTAGGTCATATGCAAGCTCAAATAGCCATAAAGAATGACACAGCATTTAAATTCATGAGCATGTAATAGAAGCAGGTTTTTTTCTATAGATCATGTGTTGAAAAGTCTATATTTTACACCTACTGTTAACAATCAGTGATTAAATAAAGGACTAGGGTGTCATTAAACCAATATTCCTTTCCTTGTCTGTTTGTTTTGATTGGAATTATGTTAAATAACTGAAATAAAATTATCTATTTTTTTTGGGGGGGGGGGTCGGAGGGGGTATTTTTACATTTGTTTAAATTGCATTAATTATTGTTGTTATTTTATTATTTTTTTATTATCTCATTCACTACCTACATATGTATATATATAAATAAAAGTAATTTATTAAATATTATAAAAACATAATGTGTATGTAAATTGGAGCAATTCCAACCTATAAAAGTATATAGTCTCAACTTCTTAGATAAATGTTCTTTTTAAAATATAAATATGTATTTTTAACAACATTAATAGCCTACTTTAAAATCCATAAATAGAGTATTGTTTAAACTTATCAGTGAAAATAAATAACAAAGATTAAAATCAAATCAAAATTGATTACAAATTAGAGCAATAAAGGATAAAACAAAAAATTAAAGGCACATACTTTAAAAATACTCACAATAAAAGATTGAATTAAAATTAAATAAATACCGTAATATCACCAATTTTAGAAAAGAATAACAAACTTAAAAATTAAAGAAACATACAACATAAAATTACATTCACATTAAAAAAAATTAATGAAATAAATAATCTTACGAATTTGAGCAATCTGCACGTTAGATGTCATTCTGTGGTCATTCAGAAATCTTCATCATGAACTACTCCAGTTATTAAATCCAGATCTTTTATCTGCGAAAATAATTACAGGTGTCCTGGGGTAAGTTTGTATGAGTTAGGAGAAGCACATAGGCATAAGAAGATAGACCAAGCTAGAACGCCTGGCGAAACAAACTGTTAGCATTTAGTTAGCTAATCTAAGGCTAAGTGGGCTGATCACTGAAGACATTCTGAATCACAGCTGACCGACCGGCGTGTGTCAATGTAGTAATCTTTGCAAATCAAAACACTTCAAGTGTGCCGTTGTAGTTTGAAAATCTCGCCTGCAGAGTGCCGTCATAGCGACCACTTATTGATCAACAGGTCGATTGGTTTATCAGTGTTGGAGTGACAGATAAGATTATCAGAATTGTAGCATTGTTATCGAGTATGAAAATTGACTTATTTCAGTCTGTGAACCTCTATTTACTCTGTATTTAGCAACGGGTGTTGTGTTGCTTCAAGATTATAACATTTATACACAAAGAAGAAAGATACAATTGATCTGATATTAGGTACAAGATCTGTGGATTGGTTCTTTTGTAGACTTCTGTAGTATCAATTTGTATCGTTTACAAAAGATATTATCAACCGAGAGATTTTCATGTACTGGGCAACAGTTGCTTTATTTACTGCTCTGCTTGACTTCACACATTAAAGTTGATAGAAATGTTTTTATTTCAAATATTAAAACTAGCTAGTTCAAAAAAAGAAATATTCCTTATAATATAACATATTGTGATAAGGAAGTATTCATAAAGTATATATGTATACCTAGACGAATGAGAGGGGTTTGGACATCCCATAAAAAGAACATACAGAATTCTGGGTGCTAAGAAGGGGAATGACAAAGTACATACACTTCTAAAAAAACAAAGCACCAGAGTGTCATAAGCTGATTGGTTATATAGCTTTTACAGGCATGGAGACAGAATTTCAGAAAGAGGGAGTCCAAATGTGCTGGGTGGATAAAACTGGGTTAAAATTGTTAATTTTCACGTCCTTCCACTCGGAAAATAGATATAAATAAATAAAATCAAGAAAATGGGTCCAGACCCCCTGGACCCCCCACTGGATCTGCTACTGATTTCTATGGGAATCCACAAGAATTGGTTTTTTTGTTGGGTTTCTTAAAGAAACAGCTTCTCAAATACCAATCCTGGTATATTTCACATACCATAACATATTCACGTACATAGTTTTATTTAGCCCAAAAGATAAAAAAAAAACCACAGATTGACAAAAGGAGTGTGGATGTGTAGTGACCCCCTTGGCTTCCATCAGGATTTATGTCAACAAAGCCATAATGACAAGACCACTCAAAAATCATTCAGAATTTTTATTCTGTGTAAGAACTTAAATTAAAATACTTGTGTCGGTATGATTTATCACATAAAGTGAATGCCACTTTAGGCTTCCAAAAAGACTGAAGAGTTTAATATCATGACTGCACTTTACAAATAACATGTATGACATCAACAGGCTTTCTTAAAGTCTGGATTTTAATTTTTATAAGCAGCAGCAGATGAAGTAATTTTGGAAAGGGGGTATAAAAATATTATGCCTTGACTGGGATTCAATCCAGGTATCTTAGGTCAGGACAAGCCTTTTCTTTGGTCTGTAATCACAATACTATGAATACTTTTTTGGTGGGAAAATGTATCACAAAACCATGTGTGCAAAGTCACTATAGTCTGTGACACCTCAGTGTGGCACTATCTTTCTGGCTTCATGTGCTATGAATAAAACATATTCCTACCTTATATTTTCTGCATTTTTAATTTTGGCAGATGACACAATTTTTTTATTTCTTCTTTTTCAATTAAAACTTTTTATTAATCATTTAGTAATCAAATGAAAAACATATCGACAGCAGACAATCGTATTAGCAAATTCACAGATAACGTCATTTTTTGTTTAGGGGTGTGATGTTGTTACACCTGTTCTTTACTATCAAATTATACAGTCGTAAACCAGTCTATGTTGCTATGGTATTGTACTGAGCTAAATATTTTGTCTTATACTTATTTTTTAAATAAAAACTGCAAGCCAGCTCATTAAATCATTACTAAAAATATATTGCATATCCCCACAATATTTTGGACTAGGCCACATGTATTTCTGATATATCCTCGTGTAATCAGTTTCCAGTCTATTAAGAGACAAAAGTTTCTGCGCATGCACAGTTGTAATAACAAAATCAGTGTAACAGAATAATATTTTACCTTGTTTTCTAATTTTGTTTTCTGAAAGTGAAGATTTGTATTTTTGTAACATAATTATTCCTATTTTTGTAACATAATTAGTCCGATGTCATGGTTCCCTTGTGTGCTGATTCGTTGTAAACAAGCAGTACAAAAATAGGCTGGACCCAGATACAGCCCAGAAATTGATTATAAGCGATATACTTCTGATTGATAAAATGGCAAAAGTTTCAAATTAATCTTTTTCTAACGAAGTCAAAAGGGAGGTGTGGCTGTGAAGTGAATTAAACTATAGAATTGGACATGTTTTGGGAGTAGCAAATTAATTATAACATTGGACCACATATTCAAAATTTGTTTTCATACAAAATACAACTAATTTATAACTGCATTATATGGGGTGCCAAGTGTAAAAAAATTATTTAAGCTATTTTAACCCCTTTTTCTCCACATTTAATTTATATATGTGTTTATATAATAAATAAAAAAATATGTACCAAATATTTATTAAATCTCTGCAATATATATTAAATATTTTCAACATATAATAAATGTCATTTAGGTAAATCATGTATATATACAGTAGAATCCTCTTAATTGCATAGGCATGGTACACAAATATTGTATGCAATTAACAGGATTATTCCTTTATCAGAAATGCTAATTTAAGGTCATGTGACCAGTCTAAACAGTATCTGGTA
>JAULBS010142790.1:0-12617 GCA_032355785.1 Symmetromphalus regularis | reverse complement strand
TCTCTCTCTCTCTCTCTCTCTCTCTCTCTCTCTCTCTCTCTCTCTCTCTCTCTCTCTCTCTCTATCTCTCTCTGTCTGTCTGTCGCTCTCTCTCGTATATTTTTCAAAATAATAATAATTTAAGTTTAGGCTTAGTTATTTAATTTGTTTGTGCATTATTTTCTAATATATACTGTTTGTCTAATCTAGTGATTATATTCAAAATTGTATTGATTTTTAGCCATGAGTCGCCTTAAAACAGTGATGATCCCCGATGTTCCTCAGAGAATTGCGTATCCTGTCACCCATGGTAAGCATAGCCATTAACAATGAAGAAATGTGACATCATAATATACTACTCAAAATAATTTAAGGGTCAAAAACTGTTTTTGATCGGGGTCTTTCAGAACGGGGGTGATTTTGAATAGCATAAGTTGTCCTGAACCTCTGCCAGAGTCTACAGAGATATAATTCTCCAAAACCTAGTTAGTTCATATTTAACATGATAAGCCCGGTTATTTTCATTATGATTTTCTACACTATCATATAGATATAAGTAACAGTTTTTGATTATGCAGTTATCTGTAGTTAAAACTTTATACCAGTACTTTATCATGTTAAATATTCTGTTGACACGGTACCTGGCCAGGTTCAGCATATATCATTGAGTTATTAGTGGATCGTTTAACTTCTAGTATTCTTTTACAAAAATCAAGATGGACCCTTTCTATCGCATTGCCTTTATGAAATCCCTTTTTGGCTTACATTTAGACTGTGAGCCACAGTTCTCTGAATTTATCCATCTTGTAGCCTTCCCCCTGTCTTGGAAAATTAGTTGTCGAACAATCTTCAAATTTAAAGTAATGATGATCGAAAAATGTTCATACCTTTTATTGCTAAAATCGACATGCATGGAAAGACCCTCATGCTAAACACATGCTTATGGTGCATGAGGTGTTACAATGGGTGTTTCGATGCAGGTTTTCAGTTTAGTCTAAGTTCATCCTTCTCAGCGGACCAATTTGTAGTCTGTGCTGTTTGCTGTTCCAACCAGTGGTTCACAACTGGTTCATCAAAGGCAGTGGGATGGTGCATATAAAAGATCATTTTCTGCTAATCGTAAAGAGTAGCCTATGTGGCGGCAGGGAGTTTTCTCTAAAAATATGTCAGAATGAAAAAGATTGACGTCCAATAGCCGATGATAAGATAACGAAAATCAATGTGCTCTAGAGGCGTTGTTAAATAAAACAAACTTTCACTTTTCAAAGGTTGTAACTAAGATGCTTTAAACTTCTCTCTCAGAGAGTTACTGTTTATCTGATTAGACATCTGTGGTCATGGTCTTTTTTTATGGAGTTTGAACTTGACGACAGTGCTTAACTAATATGCGTATGGAGGAGATAACATCTGTTTATGAAGATTGAGAATTTCACTTGGAGACATGCTCTATGTAATGCCTGTATGAGTTTTGGACAAAGCTATTGTCCCTAGTAGGTTATCACTGAATATCTAAAGATCGGTACGTTCTTCTATCAGGGATTATAATTTTCTCATCCAAATCCATGAAAAGGAAATCTTCGTTAATTATAATGTTTCTAAAGATAAGAACAATAATTGTATGTCACATAATAGCGTAATGTTTATAGACCAAATTACAACACAAAGGTGGATATTCTAACCCTATCTGGCTTAAAACGACATACTTACAAAAATGATAAAAAAAAAGTCCTTTGACCCTTAAATTATTTTGAGTAGTATAGATCCGGCATATTAAATGTGAGAGTGTTAGTGCTCTGTTTACTCAATGTCACGGTACAGTGGATCGTTTGTAATGCATCGTACTAATTGCCATAACACCGGATCGAGCTAGTTTAAAAATCACTTGTAGCGTATGCATCGTCACACACGTATTGGTAATATCAACAGTCGGTGTGTGCTCAACCTCCTCAGCTCTTTATTGTTTGTCCTCTGGATCCGCCTCTATAACAATATCAGGGTTTTTTTTTAATTGAAAAAAAAAATTAACGATCTTGTTTACAATACCTTTTTTTTTCTTAAAGGTTTCTGTGCATATTAGGTCATGTTGTTCTCAGTAAATGTTATGTGGATACGTTTTGTACCAGGCGCGGTTCCACGGGGGGGTGGTCACCCGGCGCACGCCCCCCTCCCCATCCCCTTATTTTCGGGCAATTATTTTTTTTTCTTGTAAAACCCTAAGCGACATTACTTCAAATGCCCTATAGTTTTAGCGTCACATCAGTTGCGCCCCTCCCTATTCACAATTGCTGGAACCGCCCTTGGATATAATAACAATCCGTTTCAAATGTCTAGCTTTTTTACAGACATCGACACACAGAAAAAAAGATACCAGATATGAAAAAAAAGAGACGAATAAGAATAGGTTTTATATATAAGGAAGGCCCTTTCTGAGTATTAATGTAAGTTTATTTGAGTTGTGTCTCTAAACTTTTCTTTGTTTGTTTGTCGTTTTGTATTTATTAAAAAAACTAATATTTAATGAGTGTTTTGTAGATCGGCCACCTTTGATCAAATCTAGTCAAAAGACAGTTGTGAAATGCAAAATACTTTTCTAGGGGTTTTCCAGGCTTTTATAAAAGAGGAGTCCTTGGGACTCGCCTGTTTCTTTTCTGATTCCAACCTAAAATCTAAGGGTCCATAATTTTGTCAAGAGTTGCAGAAAACAGGTTTTGCATTAAGAAAAAAAACATTTATTCTGTCTTAATGTTTGTGTTTTATATTGAATAAATGAATTATTTTTATGGCACTAAAATGTCCCAGTACATTCTCCACCCCACACCCTATTGTTTATTTATGACTGAGTCTATTATATAACCAAAAGAGTTTTGATATTCTATAGGAGTCCCATGGGACGCAATCTGTCTGATTGTGGGGGTCCAGATGGCATTTTATAGCGTCCTTTACGCAGGTTTTGCGAGTCCGGGAAATTCCTACTTTCCCAGATTTTAATTACATATTACTATTTTCTTTACATTGTACATCTGCATTAGCAGATCCGGGGGTGGTGGTGGAGGGTGGGGGTGTCCAGTGGGTCGGTAACAATTTCCCCCATTTCTATTCATTAATTTTTTTATATGCCCCTCCTTTTGAAAAATCCTCGTTTGAACCCCCCTTTCAGAATTTCTGCATCCGCCCCTGCTTCTGGCACTATCCCTATATACTTCATTCTGTATAACACCTGCGTTCAAAAAACCGATAACCCATGTCGCGGACGTTTTGAGAAAATAAGGATTTTGTGATGGGTTACCGGGTTAAAGTAAAGTTTGTTTTATTTAACGACGCCTCTAGAGCACATTGATTTTTGTCTTTCCATCGCTACTGGACGTCATACATATGGTCATTCTGACATATATCTTTAGAGGAAACCCGCTACCGCCACATAGGCTAATCCTTCCGATAAGCAGCAAGGGATCTTTTATACGCACTATCCCACATAAAGGAAGCACATACCACGACCTTTGATAAACCAGTTTTTGGACCACTAGTTGGAACAGAAAATAGCCCACACTGCAAATGGGTCCACTGAGAAGGATCGATCGGTTACCGGGTTAAGACAAACATTGAAAATATAACAATATTATTTTATAAGAAGTAACTTGCCGGGTTAACTAAGCTGATATAATCGAAGAAAAAATATGTGTATGCATGTTACAAAGAGTTTCATAATAACCACGTTTTATAAAACATGTTGATGTTTTCAATAAAAAAAAAATTAGATGTGCATTTTACCGAATTTCATAAAACCACTGCGCATGAATCGTAAAATTGTACGCCTAGATTTGTAAAACTGACCAACCACTTTCATAAAATCAGGCAAAATTAACATTCTTAAAATAAATAAAAAAACATCAACACGTTTTCTAAAACGTGAACATTCTACGAAAAGCGCTGTTTTTACTAAAATATTTGTAACAATTCATTTTCGTATTGCTTAAATATGTATGTCATTGTGAAGGAAGTGTTTGCTTTAATAAGTCCAGTGTGGTTTAGCCGGTATGAAGGTACCAAAAACATCTAAATATCAAACAATGTGGTTTACAGAGTTTTTAAACGAAGTTCTTAGTATTCATTGGCGTAGCTTGGGTCTTTTTTCATGCTAGTTATTTCTCGTATTTTAATCAACTTTTATAATATTAATCACATTAATTTTGTTTCTCAATGGAAGCTACGCAATTGGTATTGTGTACTTTTCTGCAAATAATGTAACAAAGTATAATACCTAATCTGCCTTATTACTGTCATGTATCACACTGATGCGTGAATCATTGGCTAACAGATGACACACATTTGTTAATTAAGACTGACATCAAAACGTTTACTTCTATTAACGCGTTCACTTCTATCAATATAACCTTTTAAGAAAATCTAATCAAAATGGCGTCCGTAATGATGGAATTTGTTTTCTTTCTGAATCAATGACAAAACAAGAAAGAAAATAAACAATATCGGAAAACAGTCTTCAATAAACTTGGCAACGTTATATGTTTATAACTGGAAATGGCGTCAGGTTGTAATAACAATTGCTATCAGAATCACATCATCTATTGATGGTATCAATGATGTTTTGGTACCGTTAAAAAAAAACACTGAAACGTAGATGAAAGACAGCAATCAATAAATTATACATTAGTTGATGAATGCAATTGTGGAACTTTTCCATATAACCGTGTATATAAAGTTACTTGTACTTATGTTCGTGCCTATATCAAATTAAGGTTCGATCACGCTGTCCTGCGCACACAACTCAGGTTCCTGTGCTGTCTGTCTAGGACAGAGGTTGGTGTTAGTAGGAGACACGAAACCCGCTGTTTTTCTATAAACAGCAAGGGATCTTTTACATGCACTATCCCACAGACAGAATAACACATACCACGGCTTTTGTTAAACCAGTTGTGGACCACTGGTCGGTGTAATCAATATTTAGAGCGAAAAGCCCATTTAATTGCGTGGGACAACGCAGAAGAATAGTTCAATCAATACAATAACTATATCATCTTATAAATATTCTTTGTTGTAATTATCATTTATATCCGCGTATAACACGCACGCGCTGCTCTGTGATAAGGCTAAACATAAATTAGATAATTTTTTAATTTTTAATCGTATTTGAACGTGGTGCATTATACAAACATTGTATTTTAAAACAACGCTAGTTGCTAACAACAAATATGAAAGACAACAATCGTTGATTGACATATTTTCAATAATTTCATCACAGACGAAATATACAGTAAAGTGCAACTTCATGTATGATCGATTTCAAATACTAGTTATTTGCATCAAACAGTTTACATAACATCATGTATTTCTTAAACGCATGGATGTTTTTCCTTTGGCATTTTTCTTGCAATGTTTGCATTCAAGGTAATACTTATTGTGTTATTAATTACAGATGTGGGTTTGTAAAAATATTTATTTTATTTTAGTTTTATCTTCTACACGAATTCATAATATTAAAACGATACACTTTATTTACGTTTCGGCCGTAGGCCTTTATTAAAATATGGAAGATATGTTACGAATTACATTTTGGAGACAACACAATAATAATATATAATGATATACAAGAATAATATGTTATTATTTTCTAGACGAATGTCACGTTTCTGTTCTGAACGCGGCGAAATACACTTTTATATAAGTAGGCTTCTCCTTTTCATTATTATTATTATTTTAGGCTTCTCCTTTTCGTAATTATCATTAATATTATTACTTTTTATTATAATTTTTTTGTTTTTTTTGTTGTGGCCACATGTGCATTTATATCCTTAATTTATTACAAGTATTTATTATATTAATTTTATATTTGATAGTATTTGTATTAATGTATATGCATGTACATGTATTTGTAAATATTTATGTAAATATGTTTTGTATGTTTTGTGCTCAAGGGCTGAATAGCCTATTGCAAATAAAGTATTATTAACATTTTTGTTTCTGATTAGTTTATTTTTGTTTGTAACTTATAAGGAGTAATTAGCAAATGCAAATGAGGAAATAGTTGCATGTATAGATATTCGTCTTATGTTATTTTAAACGAAGTTTTGTTTTCAATATTTAATTAGCACAAACTCGTTTTATTATTGTTCTTGTTCTCAGTGTGTTTTGTGCTGTTATTGTCTTTCTTAGCATCAGGAGCCGAGGAGCCGGAAGGGCTGTGAATCATGCTCCTTCCCTTTTTAGGGGACAACCAATAAGTACAAATCACTAAACATTTTTAATGGCTGAATAAAAGTATTTTCAGACTCGGTGACGAAAAAGTTACCGAAATCTGAAGAGATTTCGGAGTATGAGGGGTCTCTGTAGGAACACTGCTAGTCTTCTATCAATTACTTTAATATCCTATAATAATATCGCATGCTGGCTGTCTGTCTGCCTACCTGCCTGCTATATCAAGCTTTGTCTTTTATGGTATCTGCTCTTTATATAATTATTATTATTATTATTAATTATTATTATTTCTGGACCACCTAATATATACAGTTTATAGTATTGTATATCTATCTGTCAGACTAGCACAAACTCGTGCTTCTCCAATTTATACAGGCCCGTATGCAGAGGGGATGCGACGGGTGCGCACGCACCCCCTAAATCTGTCGAGGTCCGTAAATGCACATTTGGATTGACGCTAATTTACTAGAATAACGTTAAAAGCGAAAATAAAACATTCGGGCCATCACAAACGCACCCTCCCCCCCCCCCCCAAGAAAATCCTGCTTAAGGGCCTGTTATAGATTTCTGAATTTGTTCTTTATTACTATTTCAGGGTCTTCTGTTGAGTATATTTTCTACACAAAGAAGCAATCATGGAACACTGCGTCTCGGGTTTGTCAAAGTAACGGAGCCCGACTGGCCACGGCCAGCACGCAACACCATCTGACCCTACTGAAAGACCTTCTGTACAATAAATTCAACGTAGAGTAAGTGTATTTTAATTGTAGATCATAGAGTTTCTAATTACTCAACAGGCGCTGTTCCATGGGGGCGCGTACCCAACGCATGCCACCCACTAATTTTCGGGCAATGAAATTTTTTCTCGTAAAACCCTAAGCGCAAGTACAGGCCAACGCAGCAACTACAAGTCCCTCCAAATTTGCCAACTCCCCCCCCTTCACCATTGCTGGAACCGTCCCTGATTCAACATATTTTAGTACTACATTTCACAAAAACTAAACTTTAAAAATTTTAAAATAATAACATAAATAAATAACTAATAATTTTTTTTTTTTTAAAGGTAAAACAATTTCAAAGGTAGGGCAGTACGCTCAGTTTGTAGGTTTTAACAATTTAGACCACCCAGTGATCCACAACTGGTTTATTAAAGGCTGTGGTATCTGTCATTCAGTCTGTGGGATAGTGCATATAAAAGCTCCCATACTGCTATCAATAACCGGCCTCCGTGGCGCAGTGGTTAAGCTATCCGACTGGAGGCTGGTAGGTACTGAGATCAAATCTCAGTCGAGGCATAGGATTTTCAATCTTGGTATCGGCTCCAACCCAAATTGAGTGCTCCGCAAGGCTCCATAGGTAGGTGTATATCACTTACATCGACCAGTGGTCCACAACTGGTTTAACAAAGGCCGTGGCATGTGCTATTCTGTCTGTGGGATAGTGCATATAAAATATCCCTTCCTGTTTATAGAAAAGCAGCGGTTTTCGCTTCTCCTACTAACACTAACCTCTGTCCTGGACAGACAGCACAGGAACCTGAGTTGTGTGCCCAGGACAGTGTGCTTGAACCTTAATTGGATATAAGCACGAAAATAAATACCACCACCACCAGCTTATCAATAAAAGTAACCGCATTAGTGTGGTGGCAGCAGGTTTCGTCTTTTCTACTAACACTAACCTCTGTCGTGGACAGACAGCACAGGAAGCTGAGATGAGTGCTCAGGACAGCGTGCTTGAACCTTAATTGGATATAAGCACGAAAATAAGTAAAACAAATCAGCTGAGGTATGGTATTTCTAATTTCAATGTAGACTCTAACCCAGAACATTTGCTCCACAAGACTCATTAGATAGGTACACATAAAGTACACCTGTCAGTGGTCCACAACTGGTTTATCAAAACCAGTGGTATGTTATGTGTTATCATTGGGATATCAAAGATCACTTGCTGCTTAACGGTAAGAGTAACTGCAATAGTCTGACAGATCGGGTTTTGTCTCTCTTTCTAACACTACGTTCTGCCAGGGACAGATAGCGCAGAGATACAAAGTAAAGTACAATTTGTTTTATTTAACGACGCCTCTAGAGCACATTGATTTTTTTATCTTATCATCGAGTATTGGACGTCAATCATATGGTCAATCTGACAAACGTATTTTGAGGAAACCCGCTGCCACCACATAACCTACTGTTTCTGATAAGCAGCAAGTTTATATATATATATCGTCCCACAGACAGGACAGCACATACCTCGGCCGTTGATGAATCAGTTGCGGAAAATAGCCCAAGCAGCAAATGGGTCAACTGAGAAGGATCGATCCGACGACAGGTTCACAGGCGGATACGCTACCGTTTGATCTACATTCCGCTCCGTTATGGAGAGACAATTCAGCTTCCATGAATCTTAATTGGATATAAGTACGAACATAAGAAAACAGTTTTTAACGACACCAACAGAGCACATTGATCTATTAATGATCAGCTATCGGATGTCAAACATTTGGAAATTTTGACACGTTGTCTAGTGTGAGTCAGCTTCGGACGGGTTTTGAGCCTTCAGCTTGAGAATCCTATGCCCTTCCCATGAACTACTGTGTACAACCAACCAACCTAAGTTAGCTCGTAACCAAACGATCATTAAATGGTTAGAGTCACTGGCAGTCGCATTTAATGGGCATGCATACGTTTAGCCAAATACAACTAGTGGGTCAAATATATTTCCGATTAACATCGATCTGTTCTCATTGCTTTGTGTCTAGCTAATCGAGTCTAAAATGGCAACGTTGCTTGTCGTAGTTCTCTCCAATCTGTCGGTAAACCAAACCAGATGATCCAAAGTAGTTCAGTAGTAGTAATAGCAGCACTCTGATGTATAACCTTATATGGATGTATAGCCTTATATGGAGGTGTGACGTATACAAGATGGCGACGGTTGACGCAATAACTGACGCAATACCTGTCAGAAGAGTGCAAACCGGTCTGATGCAACGTCAGAAGCATGGAAATAGACCTAATGCAATATAAGACACGCCCCCATAGCGTTTATCTCAAAATTAATTACTGAAATTACAAGCAAACTGATTAAGCCATAATTACATATCTCCAATATCATTATCTGCTACATGGAATATCTTTTCTAAAATATTTTGTTTGACCATATAATGTCATACTGTTGTCACCATGTGCCTTCTTTTAAATTAGTATTTTAGTAACTAGTAGTGTCTATTTTTGAATTACATTTGTATATATTATATGAAGAACTCCTGTAGTCATCCTGTCACTATGAATATTATTTTTGTAAAAATTCTCATATGCTATTGTTTGACGGCCTGAATGTATTGAATAAAGTTTAAAAGTCAATGACCTAAATGTCTGTCCGATTTGGGAATAATATACAAGACACACCACAACATAAACGTCTTTACAGAACGTGATTTCGTTCAATTGTTTTCTTTAATCGAAACCAGATTTAGTTATCCAGAACATGTGGTCAAGACGATACAAATGATAATTTACAGACACACGTTTTCTTACTGGTATATAAACATGGTACATCATATAGTTATAATCATGCACAACATCATGTGTTGGGACAATCTCCCTGCAATATCAACAAAAACAAAGAAGTCGGAGTCAGATTACTCAATTATCAATATCTCATTAAAAATCAAAACATTACCCTCAAGGAAAGATCCAAAATCGATTTTGAGCTGGGAGAAATTTTCAGAATCAGTCAATTTGGGTGTGTTCAATCAGAGATATAAGAACAAAATTATGGATATATTAAAATTTTAAAAAATATGTTTGTCTCAAAACCAATTCTCTTAAGGAACATTCCATGCAGTTTCACGTTAAATGTGATAGAACATCTATAACATGAATATAGATTACAAACGGTATTGAAACCAACCTCTGCAATTAAGAAAATGTCCACAGCAAAATAAATGCTGTGGGAAAAATTGTATTTCAGAACGTGTGATCAAGATGATAAAAATACCCGAATATGTACAAACAAATGTATACATATTTTCCACGTCAATTTTAGCATAAAGTATTCTTAATTTTTAATAATAAGAAAAAAATACACCGTGAAACAAAGTTTAGTCCGCAGCAAAAAAAGTGCTGCAGAGAATTAAAAACTCCACGGCAATTTACACAGCATAGCCGATTGCCGTGGACAATTTCAGCGGTTGAAAAAGAAAACAGCATGAAGAAAGAAGTGTTGGTCAAGTAGCTTCATTTGCTTAGTAAACACAGTTTGTGGATTTCCAATCCTTGTGTGATTCGGTACAAGACAATATAAAAATACTTCACAAATTGCAAATCTTTCATTAGGATGGAAACATTTGAGGAAGCACAACCTGTGCCTCAAAGTCATTGAGATGATATTTTGATTTTTATTGTATAAATGCGTTGTCAAATAGGAAATAATTTTTATTTTATATTTTCCTCTATTTCTCAAATCATAATCGCGGGTACAGTCTTGATTGCGTATATTGTAAACTTATCTCTCCATTGAATTGTATTGTTCTTCAGCGATATCCACACTTTTATACCGATGGCCTTTCGTCTGATTGGACTTAATGGACAAGGTGTCATCTCGCTGATATATATATATATATATATATATATATATATATATATATCCAATGTATTATGCTTGTTCCATCAGCCAATTTAATGTGTCAATGTTTCTTAAAGATGCTCATGCAAAAAGATGGATTGATGTCATTGGTGTACCTGACGACTTTTGTTGCATGTTAGTATCGTTCTCCCCTGATGCTTCCATCATAATGGATTGTATTTCCAGACAGGGATCCGTATCAACAGGGACGTGAGAGATTAATACACTTGCTCTTTTTTCTAAAGTCAGTGAAACTTGATGGCCCAGTGGTAACATATATGAATTCTAACCTGGTGATAGTGTTTCAACACACTTTAGAGGCTTGCTCATTTTTTATTGTGAATGCAATATGATTGGTATAATGATAATCTATCTATGATTTCGGTTGTGAGCTGGCCCTGATGTTTAAGAGGCATGATGACCGGTCTTTTCAGATCTTGTTGATAAATCACCACCCTACCGATACCGTTTAAATTATAAAAGTAAAATTTGTTTTATTTAACAATGCCTCTAGAGCACATTGCATTTTATCTTATCATCGGCTATTGGTCTGAAATCATACAGTCATTCTGACATATTTATTTAGGGGAAACCTGCTGCCGCCACATAGGCTACTCTTTCCGATAAGCAGCAAGAGGTATTTTATATCACAGACAGGACAGCACATATCACAGCCTTTGATGAACCAGTTGTGGACCACTGGTTCGAAAGGAAAATAGTATAAATTATAAGTGTTTTAAAGTTACCGTCAAAACTTCACTAAACATTGTCGATGTATGTCGTTGTGGTTTCCTAGATGTGCTTCCTTTCCTGGCAGTCATTAGGTGTTATCCCGTAGTGATGCTCAATGTTTGTGTTTTGGTGTTTGTACTGACTTTTGGTGGTAGGTATAAGGAGTTGATTTGGCGCCTTCAGCTTGTGGATCCACCCCTCCAAATGAGAGTTACCTACCTGTAGGTTATCTGTGGTTTGGTGGAGATGATGGAAGCGTCAATGATATAGTATTTTTAGTGTGATTATTATTTTTATTATTATTTTTTTTTCGTCTTCGGGTCTTCAAAGGTACGTCATATTATTGATATTTGGAATTATTTGGTGGAGATACAAACATTAATTGTATAATGTCGTTGGTATTTTTTTTGTTTTTTTGTTGTTGATATTCGGGTCCTTAACTGTACGTCATATTATTGATATTTGGAATTGTCATTCTTTTGTTTTTTTGGGGGGAGGGAATGTGTGGTTGTGCTTCTTCTGGTCTACCAGGGTACGTCATATAATGTTTCTTTCCTCGGTTTGACATGATGCAAAGCTGGTTCCAACTGGTTTCAGATGGTTTCAACTGGTTGCAGATGGTTCCAACTGGTTTCGACGGGTTTCAGATGTTTCCAACTGGCTTCGACTTGTTTCAGGTGGTTCCAACTGGTTTCGACTGGTTTCAGATGGTTCCAACTGGTTTCGACTGGTTTCCGTTCCAACTGGTTTCAGATGGTTCCAGGAGGATAGGCCAGAGCATGTCTGACTATGATTATTTGGAGGGAACAACATGGGTAGATTTTTGGTGTATTAGCTACACCCCCTCCCCCCTCCCACTCGGTTAACTGAAAAAGGAACAAAATAAACATTTAGCTTGCTCGGTAAGTCCTCCATCATTCATTCTTTTGAGTTAGAAGCTGAGTGTCGAGTTCTTCTATTCATTGATATTAGGATATCGGACCGTCAGATTGGCTTCAAAAATACACACACACACACACACACACACACACACACACACACACACACACACACACACACACACACACACACAC
>JAULBS010142779.1:0-12618 GCA_032355785.1 Symmetromphalus regularis | reverse complement strand
GTTATGGACTTTTATACAAACGTTTAAAAAGGTATTAAGAAATATACTAAATTCAGATGTGTACCAATTTGAAATGTCGGACTGTAGACTTGTTTTGTGCTTATTTTGTCAAATCTTTTGTGTATGTGACAGCGCGGTTTCAGGGTTTCACATTCGAAAAGTAGAGGAGAGCTATAAATCACTCCTCATGTGAGGTTCAGGGGAGCTTTTTCACTCTCCATAATCACACCCCTACAGAAGTGATGTGGAGCTTTTTCCTTAAAATCATTTGAATTATTTAATTGATTCAGAATCACTGATACATTAGACCAGAGTCAATAATTAGCAATGTGTATCAGTTCTAAATCACATTTCTGTGAGGGTGTTTGTTCATGTCATCATCATCGGGGAGGTAGTGGTATTCATATTTCATATACTAGAGGCACTGATTTTCCGTGATAACGGAATCGTGGAAAACCCCAATCTGAAACAGAATTCCCTATTTTCTCCGAAAACATAATTACCTGGCTCCAAATAGCACAGTTTATTAATTAAATGGATTTACCATCCATATCTTGGAAACAAAAATAGTCGATACCTGACTACACTGATATCTGTACGTGTTACGCCAAATTATTTTTACTGCAGAGACGACCTCCAGTCGATTTAATTGACAAAACCGGATGTTTAAAAAAAAAATTGCTCTAATTTTCCGACAATTACGCGAGTTTAAAATTTATTATATATTTTGGGTCGATTTGTTTATAATATTCGTGATAATTTAAAACGATAAATTTTTTATATTTGATCGATTCTAATTATATTCGGATATTTTCACAAAAATCGAGAATTACCGAACTCGATGGTATTTTTGGAGCACAATTAGTCACGCTCCTTGGTAGAAATCTACGGGCGCGATGGGGCGTGAGCACGCACCTTAAACGTGAATCCCTGTTGTTTACATTTTCTACCCTAAAACGGGCGACATCATAGATCTTCCACAAAGCATACGCTTATGCCCAATCTATGCACCCACCGAAACAGGGCACCCGACGATACTTAAGACAACATGACAAACAAATTCATTTACATAAACAAGTTAGTCTACATAAACCTCCCCACTGACCCCAGTTTCGTGGAGTTTATTTTCGAATATACACCGATTAGAGTTATAAAAACACCTAACCAAAGCAAAACAAAAAAATGTAAATTGCATATAACAACTATTATTTTCGGCAGATTACAAAGATTTTACAATTCTCTTATTAAGTAATTGCGATAAAATCACAACAAATCAACAAGACCAGGCCTTTTGTCCCAAAGAAATTGTTGTGTTGTCTTTGACCTGTTTCTTTCCTGAGCTCTGATTGGTCACCGCGCCAAATGGCATGCCACACCGGCGCACCCAGTTAATTATTAGTAGGGCAAGACTGAATAGGGTGCCATTTGAAGGGTGCCTTCAGCGTAATAAATGTAAATACTGTCACAAAAAAAGGGCACCGCAGATTACTGCAGCCTTGACCCCCTCCCTCCCCGGCAGCGCAGGCTCTATGATATATGTTAACTAACATTTTGATTCCACTAGTGCTTGATAATTAGTATATTTATGATTCTTCTTGTTACATTGATGTGCTTATATTTTTTCTGTCATATGATCCGGTTTGTGTTCCGTTTTGTAAATTATATATTTAGATTTTGTGTATTTATAAATGAATAAATAATTATGTGAACACGTTTTTGTTTACAATCATTTATTAGTTATTTCCTTGGGGGGGGAGCGTGGAGGTAAAGGAAAAAGGGTGAAACAATTTATTTTGTTGTGCTGTTTTGTCCAAATCGGTGTCGTTTTGGCACGGTGCCGTTTTAGCTGGATCCCATTTATTTCACATAACCAAATTTGTTAATTTTAAAGTTGTTTTTTCCCTTTTTTTTTAAATCGGTTATGCAGATCAAAATAGGTTATACCAATTTTTTTGGCATAACCTACTTTCCGGTTATGCAGATTTTGAATTTGTGCAAGCCTGATGTACTTATCAACAACAATTTTGTACTCATACTGGAAAAAAAAGTGAATCATGAAATGTATCAAACCATTATGGACTGTCTAAAAAATCTGAGAGTGCATTGCACTTTATTGATGGCAATCATTTATGGGAAGGGTAAGAGTGTTAATGTGAGTTTTGAATGGACGTTTACAATGAACAGTATTTTTTATGTAGATAAATATTTTGTCTTCTTGAATCACCTAAAACTTTTTATTCATACCTACATGTAAACATGTTTTTGTATGTGTGTGTAATGAAAAATATTAAAAACGTGTTTGTAATTTTTTTATGTAGTTTTTTTTCTATTGAGATCCATTTTAGCAGCTGTTTCTTGAAAGTTGGATGAAGCTCCAAGACCCAACCAAAAATTATTTATTTTGCAATGAATTTAGATCCTGTATAACATGTATTAAGAAATGGGCAACTAAATAGAAAATTGTCTTTATGCACCTTATCAGACCAGTTTTGTGTCATCTAAATACATTTTACAGTTGTCAGATTATATCACCCTGCAAAATAAATCTTAAAATAGTTAAAAATCTAATAGTATGTGTATTTTCTCCTTAAAGAACTAAAAGGTGAAACTACATGTACAAACAGCTGCATAGTCTAAGTTGGCTACATACTGGTTGTTGTGTAAGTACAAACTGGGAGACTGGGAGTATGAACTGATAATTTATAGGTACAAACTGTTAGAGTATGAAACTCATTATCAGCTTACTAGGGGATGGACTTATTCACGAGCATGGGACTCGGTGTCGAATGAAGGTCAGTGACGCAGAAAGTGAATCACAGGAAAATGTGATTAAGCCCACGTGTATCAATGCCCTCAAAAGTACCCGGTCACCAGTGGTAAATCACTACCTGCAACAGATTTTACCACCACCTACTTTTCGTTTTTGGTAAAATCACTGTTGTACCCTGCAACTTCTCAAACTACTGAGGGCCCTAGTATATAGATAGAAGTACTTGGTACATATAGGAGGGGTTTGGGCAGGAATCTTTCCTATCCCTGAATTTAAAAATAAAACAGTGTTTTTATTCATTTTAGGAACTTGGTCTAAATATAACTGATGAACAGCTTAAAGAAATGGAGGATAATGTGGAAAATATTGACTTTGACCAAGCAGCAGTAGAGGAGAAGAGAGTACGGCATGACGTTATGGCCCATGTGCACACATTTGCATCATGCTGTCCCCTTGCAGCACCTGTCATACATTTGGGAGCAACTTCTGCTTTTGTTGGTGATAATACGGTAAAATAATAAGACCTTATTTTAATCCTCTTAAACTATAATTTTTATAATCAATTAAAGATACTGTTTTTTTTATATTCATGACCTAAAATGTTTGTTACTTCATAGTTCCAGACTTAGTATGAAACAAAAGTCATGGGTTTCAGCCAGGAGTGGTAAATTTTCATTGGTTATCTTAGTTACAGATCTAAGTAACTTAAAATATTACCATGCTTTGTTTTATATGCAAAAGGCAGCCAAAATGTAGTCTTGAGGGAGCTATGAGAAGCCAGGGGCAGATCTAGTGTAAAGCAGTAATGACACCGCCCACCTCTCCTCAGTTGTCCATCTCTTAATATACCATCGGCATCTATACTCTAATAACTCTTGATCTGCTCCTGGAGCGAGATGTAGCTCAAATGGTAGTGTGTCTGCCTGTGAATCGGTCGGTCGTCGGATTGATCCTTCTCAGTGGACCTCAGTTTGGGTTATTTTCCGTTCCTACCAGTGGTCCACAATTGGTTTATCAAAGGCCATGGTATGTGCAGTTCTGTCTATGGGACGGTGCATATAAAAGACCCCTTGCTGCTTATCAGAAAGAGTAGCCAATGTGGCGTCAGTGGGTTTCCTCTAAATACATATGTCAGAATGACCATATAATTGACGTTCAATAGCGGCTGATAAGATAAAAATCAATGTGCTCTAGAGGCGTCTTTAAATAAAACAAACTTTACTTGATCTGCTCCTGAGCTCTCCTTAAATAGCAACATCACAGTTACAATGCTTTGTTACTATTTCAAAATATTTTGAAATTAATCAACTTTTTGTGATTAAAAGTATTTGATAAATGGTTTAAGATATATTTTCATTTTTTCTTTAAAGTTGATTGGATAAACAAAATAAACATACATGTATGCTATTGAGAGGGTCTTTCAGTGATAATATTAAATTGGATTTTCAGGATCTTATTGTGATGCGTGATGGCTTTAATATTCTTCTTCCAAAAGTAAGTATTTCTCAGTAATATTTTACTTTCAAATAATCTTGATGTATCTTTGGTCAGTCATACTTCACCAGAAAACAATGTAAACACAAACATTAAAATCTTGGCAGCTTTTGCTTATGTGTTAGAAGCCTAGACATGTTTCTTCTGTTGACCATATGCCACAAAATATTGTATGTCACTTAGTAGCTGTCTGTCTGCAGTGTTGTTAAATAAACATTCCTTTGATTTTTTAATTTTCTTCTAATTTCAGCTTGCCCGTTGTATACATCGCTTGTCTACATTTGCAGAAAAGCAGAGGACTCTCCCATGTCTTTCATACACACACTTACAGTGAGTGTTTAGTAGTTTAAATAAAAATATTTACAGTATTGAAGCAGAGTTTGAAACAGCCAGTTGCCAAATCACCAAATATTACAAAAGGTCTACAACAAAGTCAAACTGACTTTCACATTACTAGATCAGTATTCAGTTGACTGAAAGAAATGGAAACAAGAAAATCAAACAGACTATCATATCATTATTTTATGTTTAATTTGGCCAAATGTCAATTGTTCATATGACCAGAATATAAGATTAGGGAATAATTTCTTTAGTACTTCCACCAGTGACAGTATATTGTGTGCATTCTTCCATCTGTCTGTCACAAAAATATTGAATTATCATCATGAAATTGTTAAATTTTACAATCATTTTTGAATCTATTTTTGCAAAGTTATGTCCCTTTGAGTATTATGTACTGACTGACAACACAAAATATGAGTTTAAATTGGATTTTTGTAAATGAAATGTAGGGGTCACTTTTCCACAGTTTAAAAAAACAACCTAAAGGGCCATGCAACAATTTTGTAATGCTTCAGGGAGGAAACAGTTATGGAATATGACTGGATGTTAAAAATATTACATGTGGGTAATAACATGATTTTATGATTTTAAACAATCTGTTTATTTTCAGACCTGCTCAGTTGTCAACTGTAGGTAAGAGGGCTTGTATCTGGATTCAAGATCTCCTCATGGACTTGCATAATCTTGAACGGGCTAAAAATGATTTGCGTTTCCGTGGAGTGAAGGGTACTACAGGCACCCAGGCCAGTTTTCTGGCATTATTTGATGGCAATAAGCAAAAGGTGAGATTTTGTTGAACAGTGTTGAACATGGATTTTGCAAAAGGCGAGATTTTTTTCAACAGTGTTGAACATGCATTTTACAAAAGGTGCATAACACAAACTTGATTATACAAAAAACAGGGAGCAAAAATTCAATTGCATTGCAAAAAATAGAGTGCATGTTGTTTACTCCTCTATAAACCCACCCCTATTAATAGTGACAGGTCAGTAGAAGCTACTGATAATAAAAACAAATTGCATAACTTGTATTTTTAACTAAAATTCTATAATAATTAGCAGAAAATTTACTGTAATCAGTTAATTTAGTTAGGAATCTCTTGTGATCATGAATAAAAATCATCACATCTCACAGTGTTAATGATTGATGAATTTTTTATTAATGAAAATGTCATTAAATGGGTGTTAAAGATCTTTAGTTTGTTGTGTTAGCCCTCGCTTCACCTACAATCAATACAACTACCATTGGTCCTGTAACAAGATAATAATGAAAACACCCATTTAATGACAATGTTAATAATGTTATGATTACAGGTATTTTCTCTGGATAAGCGGGTTGCTGAAATTGCTGGGTTTAACAGGTGAGTTGTATTTTCAGCTAATCAAAAAGTTTACCAGCTTATCACATTTTTTGTTCACTTGATGTTGTCATATCAGGGCTAGGAGGAACGCTTAGCTATACTATCCTCTGTTGTTCATATCTGGCATCATGAGCTTCCTTGGGAGTTTTCTTGTAGTTGTCCAGGTAGTGTCTCTCAAAAGCTATTGATTTTTAGACTGATGGATGACTGACAGGTTTTATTTCCACTCTCCATAGAAGTACTTAGATGAGAGTGTCAGCCAGAACCTATTGTGAATATGCTGCTGGGATATATGCATTCACATTTATTTAAACTCTGTAAATAACTTTGTTAAAATTATCTTAGATTAATCTGTATTTACCAGGTGGTTTGATTCAGTTCCTTTTTAACTGAAAGCTCATCTTATTTAAAACTTTCTTAAAAATGAAAGCATTCTTAGAGGACAAGTAATAATACTTTATTTGTCATGTACAGATTTATCATTGGCATATTGTTTTTGAAATGATTCCTATATCCTTTAAAGGGTACATTTTAAGGGTTACTTGTAAAATTAATTTTTTTATTTATATATATATTTATATTTTTTTGAAGGCAGTATTTGATCTGTGGCCAGACATACAGTCGTAAAGTTGATGTGGACTGCTTAGCAACTCTAGCCAGTCTAGGTGCTACTACCCATAAGGTTAGTCATGTTTTTTGTGTGTTTTGCATTCTGGAAGATAGTTTTTGCTAATTATTATAATAATCATTGTATGTGGTTTCCCTAGTAAAATTTGAAAGAAAAAAATCTTATTAATTAAATTGAACAAACTTGGAAATTCATTCAAATATAATTTTCATAAATATGTCAGATAATTGCAAATATTTCCAAAATGTTATTTTAAACTCTGATCAGAATTATTTGATATTTAATTAAAACAGCTGGGCTAGTAGGACAGCCCTACCCCACCCACCCCCACCTCCCCAGGATGTTAAAATTAACCTTTTTCCCCCAGTCTTATTCATTCATCACATTTGGATCCCCACTTTCAGAAATCCTGTATCTGCACCTGTGAGACTACATGTATGGAATAGTGCATTTGGTGAACTTTGCCATTATCGGTAGTTGAATGGAGTAGTTTGACCCAACAGCTATTAAAAAAACTGAGCTTCAGATTAACCTATGATAAAGATCACTTCAAAAAGAAAAAGGGAGTGGGATGTAGCTCAAACGGTAGAGTGTCTGCCTGTGAACCAGTCGGTCGTTGGATCGATCCTTCTCAGTGGACCAATTTGAAGTTTGGGCTATTTTCCGTTCCAGCCAGTGATCCACAACTGGTTCATCAAAGGCCGTGGTATGTGCTGTCCTGTCTGTGGGACAGTACACATAAAAGAATAATCAGAAAGAGTAGCCTATGTGGAGGCAGCAGGTTTCCTCTAAAAATATGTCAGAATGACCATATGATTGACGTCCATTAGCCAATGATAAAATCAATGTGCTCTAGAGGCACAACACAGTAACCCATATCGTTATTACTATAAGATACCTATATCATTATATTTTCAATGTTTGTCATAACACGGTAACCCATATCTTTATTACTATAAGATACCTATATCATTATATTTTCAATGTTTGTCGTAACCCGGTTACCCTTCACAAAATCTTTATTTTTTCAAAATGCCCGTTACGTGAGTTATCCGGTTTCTTGCACACTGGTCTTGAATTCAGATGTGAATAAGTATGGGATAAAATACAAGCCTAGAAATAAACAGTCAAGTACAGACATTGTTTGGTAAAAAAATTGTCATTTCTGGAAGATTTGATGATCACAAAGTGAATTTTGTTACTTCTTTTGTCAGACATTCGTTTACTTTTAAGTAAAAATCAATATTTATACGTAAAATTTACTCAATACAGCTTGTTTATTCTGCGTCATCATCATCATCATCATCATCATTATCATCATCATCATTTTAAGTGTTCAAGTAATAATTCATGTTCTTTATAACTATTAATTTTTTGTTTGTTATTTATCATAATAAAATGTTTGTAATCTACTGAAATAATAGATTTTTTCCATCCTTTCTACCTTAAAATATTGATTTAAATTTGAAATACTACTATCTTTACATTAGCCTCGAATAACATTCATGTAAAATGAAACCTATTCTCTCCTTCATCAAATTATTTTTTATTATGTTAATGAAAATATTACATTGTTTTTAACAAGGTAATGCTAAATATCAATAAGGTGTTTTTAGCCAGGTAATGCAAAGTATCATGTTGAGAGTATATAATGAGACAGATGTTAATGATGTAAGTAAGTTTCAATACAAAATATCTTGTCTGTCAATTAGTACATAAACTAAATGATTGATGATTTACGGATATAAGTATTAAGAAACAAATCTCACAGTCACATCTGTTCATTTGATCGATCCACAGTTTGGGCTATTTTCAATTCCAACCAGCATTCCACAACTGGTTCACAGGTGGACACTCTACCGTTTGAATATATTAAGAATTTAAGGACATTGTTATATATATATTTATATTGTGTATATCTATATTACACAAGTGTCCACCTGTGAACCGGTTGGTCATCGGATCAATCCTTCTCAGTGGATCCATCTGCAGTTTGGGTTATTTTCCATTTTAACCAGTGGTCCACAACTGGTTTATCAAAGGTGGTGGTATGTGCTGTCCTGTCTGTGGGATGGTACATATAAAAGACACCTTGCTGCTTATCAGAAAGAGTAGTCTATGTGGGGCAGCAGGTTTCCTATAAATACATATGTCAGAATGACAATATGATTGACGTCCAGTAACCGATGATAAGATAAAAATCAATGTACTCTAGAGGCATCATTAAATAAAATAAACTTTACTTTGTTTTACCCATGACTGACTTTTTTTTTCACTGTGTATCTTATTATTAATAAAAATAAAGTATTGCCAATGGCACTATTTTTCCACAGCATGTATTTTGCTGTGGTCATTTTCTTAATTGCAGGGCAATTCCATGGAGATAACTACAGAGTTTTTCAATCTTTGCTGCACTTTTTTTCCTATGACCAATTTTTTTTTCTTTCAGGTTGTATTTTTTTCTTAATAAAAATAAAGTATAAAATTGCCAGTGGCACTATTTCTCCACAGCATTTATTTTGCCGTTGTCATTTTCTTAATTACAGAGGTTGTGTACACACACACACACACACGCTCATCATTTTTGAAAAAGAAAGGAATGTTTAATGGCATCTAGGATAAAATGAAATAGGTTCATTAATTCTTGTTTGTGTAACCATTCATTGATTACAAAAATGTTCTGTTCTGGTAGTCGTGTTTCAGTTAATATCTGCCATACATGAAAAAGCACCATACGACATGGCTACCGGCTATTAACACTTGTATAATTGCTATTTTACATGCATTCTTTATTTATTTTATGTTTTGTTTTGTTTAACAAGATCGCCGGAGCACAAAGTCCCCAAAACATATAACATATATGTTTAAAGAAGTTGATTACAATTCTCTACAAAATACTTCAAAAGGGACAATAATTAAAAACACAGTAAGCAGACAACTTTTTCAACATCACTATATTCAACCAAGACAGCCATTCTCCATGGCTTAATCCACTGTAGTGACGTAACGTTATTGCGTTAACTGTCGGATCGAACATTCAAAAATGGGAGTCAATCATTTTATTTCAATTGCATAATTAACTGAATAACTGTCTTGTTTATATCAGGTGCATATATATTATATCCATTATCCACTATTCTATCTTTATAATACATATACATGTATATCCATTGTTTTTTCTTCTCATAAATAATAGGCTTTTGTGTATTTAGACAAATTAAATTTGATAGACAATAGAAATATTTTGCATCAATCACGACGCACACATATTTTATTTAGGAGTATTTTAGCAAAATATTTCATCAATTACACTGGATTCCTGTGTCATGTGAAACCCTGAGTTAATTCAATTTCCTATGTTCAGTATAGGCTAGGGATAACATAGCAGTGTGTAGTTGTGATACAACTGGTAAGTATGAATAATAACAATAATTAGAAACAAATTTCTAAGTAAAATCAAATTTTAAAGCCTCTGTATTCATTTGATGAATTATATCTTTCATTCAAACTTTATTTAATTCGTTTAATCATTATCTCAAAGAACTGAACAGTTTATAAAAAAAGACTGCTGATTGGTCAATTGATAGACGTCTAGCCAATCAGGCATATGGTTGCATCAATCTCTGTCGTTGACACCTTGGTAACTCATTTAGTTTGAAATGTTCACATTAATTGAGATTTGTTATGAAAAAGGAGACAAATAATTTGAGCTAAACTGCTTAGGGAACATGAAAAATATTTGGGGTCTGCAAAGTCAAAGGGAATTCTGACTGAACAGAGTAAATGCAGACGAGGGGTGGGGGTGGGTGGGTGGTGGTCTTAAGAGATTTGCCAGAATTGCAACAGCTGTCTTTAGGGAATAAAATATTTAATAAAATATGTAAATTTCCAAGACTGTTCTTATCTGTTAAATATTGTTCTAGAGTGGATAGTGAAAAATTGTTTAACGACATCACTAGAGCACATTGATTTATTAATCATCGGCTATTGCAGTCTTTTCATTTTATTTGAGAGTAGGAGTTGGAAGGAAGAGAGGAGATACTTTAAATGAACTCTTTTTTTTTTAAACTGGAAAATAGACGGCGCAAGTTTGCAAATAGACCGGTAAATGCGTCGCCCGCCCCCTTGTTTTGAAAACACTGGGCTATTGGATGTCACACATTTGGTAATTTTGACACATAGATGTGGTGGTGGGGGGGGTCTTCGGAGATTTGCCAGAATAGCAACAACTTTCTTTAGGTAATAAAATATTTAATAAAATATGTAAATTTCCAAGATGAAGTATTTCATTCTTTATATTCTTCTTATCTGTTAAATATTGTTCTAGAATGGATAGTGAGAAACTGTTTAATAACATTGCCTTTGTTAAACCAGTTATGGGCCACTGGCTGGAATCAGAATTAGCCTAAATGGATCTGCTGATGTAGAATGCAAAGGGAAATTATTCCGAAAGTGTATTTAGTTTTTGGTTTGTTTTGTTTAACGACACTACTACAGTACATTGATTTATTAATCATCGGCTACTGGATGTCAAACATTTGAAATTTTGACACATAGTCAAGTGTGAGCCAGCCACCAACAGGTTTTGAACCACTGTCTTCATCTTGAGAGTCTGATCTTCTACAACTGACCCACAGAGGCTCACAGTGTGGATAGTGAAAAAATTTAAGTAAAAACTAATCAAAACGGAATTTTATATTCATTCAGTTTGTAGTAAAATTCACAAATGAGAATCCATGATGAGAAAAATTGAAAATGTATGGCCTAAAGTGACTTATTCCCTTACTGTCATCCAAACCATTAATAACGTCACATGATTCTGTCTCGGAATACATTATGTTTTCTATTATTTTGATCCTATTACAAAAACACTACACTTTGATTTCATTAGATATCTCTAGTCGACAGAGAGGCTAGATCTAGCTCGGTTAGTAGAGTGCTCATCTAAAATGCTTTGGTCATAGGTTCGAACCCCCTCAGTTGACTCATTTTCTGATAGGTTTTTTCCCCATTCCAAGTGATTGGTATATCAAATGTTATGGTATGTTCTGTCTTGTCTGTGGGAAAATGTCTATAACAGATCCCTAGCTTATTTCCTCTGATAACTATTGTATATTCCCTATTTAATGCCCCTTCCTTAATCAATGCCCTCAGCCATTTTGCAAAATAAAAATGAATTACCCCAGCATAAATCCATGATCATGCCATAGTATCCAAATTATGTCATAAATGTACACACTAGTAATCTGTATTGCACAAAATATTTCTAACTATCAGGATTTCTAACTATCATGAACTTAATAAACTCCAAATTCTCAAAATGTAACATCAAATGTAACATCCTTGGGGGCTTTAAATAGGGACTATACGGTAGGTGTAAAAATCACCAAATATTTGATATCTAATAGCTGATGATTATTATGAATAAATTAATGTGCTCTAGAGGTGTCGTTAAACAAAACAAACAAACTGAAGACAACATGTCAGAATTACCAAATGTTTGACATCCAACAAATAATGATTAATAAATCCATGTTTTTTAATGGTATCCTTAAACTAAAAAACCTGATTTAAAAATTATTTGTCAGCATTTATACTTTTAAATCAGGATCTATCTCAGTTGTGGAGCAGATATAATTCAGTTGTGGAGCAGGATATAACTCAGATGTGGAGCAGGATATAACTCACTTGTGGAGCAGATACAACTCAGTTGTGGAGCAGATATAATTCAATTGTGGAACAGGATATAACTCAAATGTGGAGCAGGATATAGCTCAGTTGTGGAGCAAGATATAACTCAGTTGTGGAAAAGGATCTAGCTCAGTTGTAGAGCAGGATATAACTCAGTTGTGGAGCGGAATATAAAACAATTGTGCAGTAGGATCTAGCTCAGTTGTGGAGCAGGATATAGCTCAGTTGTGGAGAAGGATCTAGCTCAGTTGTGGAGCAGGATATAGCTCAGTTGTGGCGCAGGATATAACACAATTGTGCAGTAGGATCTAGCTCAGTTGTGGAGCCGGATAT
>JAULBS010142746.1:0-12619 GCA_032355785.1 Symmetromphalus regularis | reverse complement strand
TTTAAATCGATCGACGGTTGAAGGCAAAATTAGTTGATACTGTGGGATTTACTGTGAAAAGGGATGTAATAAGCACACACACACATTTGAAGTTATTTTATTTTATTAACGGAGTAATTAATAAGGTACTACTTATATTATAGCAAGCTTTTCTTACAAGCCTTGGCAAATTTGTATTTGTATCATCAATCTAGTGTTAAAGTTAGCCTCATTTTGAAAAATGTTTGCCACATCAAAATAATTCTTGTTAAGAATGACTAACAGAAAAGTAAGGTAAAGTTTGTTTTATTTAATGATGCCTCTAGAGCACATTGATTTTTATCTTATCGTTGACTATTGGACATCAAACATATGATCATTCTGACATATTTCTTTAGAGAAACCCACTGCCACCACATATGCTACTCTTTACGATAAGCAGCAAGGGATCTTTTATATGCACTTTCACAAAGACAGGACAGCACATACCACAACCTTTGATGAACCAATTGTGGATCACTGAGTGGAATGGAAAATAGCCCAAACTGCAAATGGATCTACTGAGAAGGATCGATCCGATAATTGAGTGCTTCACAATGTGGATACATTACTGCTTGAGCTACATTCCACTCCCAATGACTGACAGAGTGCAACATGGGTAAAAATGATTTGATTTTAAAGATTTTTGAAATTGTTTTTTTTTGCAGGTTCCTGTATTGTGGAGACTCTTGTTTGAACTATTATATTTCTGTCAGTTTGGAGAAATAGATCTTGCAGCTGTACAAGCACACAGTGATCTGTCAATAGGTAGTACACTGTATTGTCACATTTTATCATCTTATCATGGACCATGCTTATGAAACTTTAAAGATGCACTCTCATTGTTGCAAGTGTGATATTTTCCTATGTGTATATATATTAGTGATAACAAACATTTGCAAATTAATTGATCTTTTTAAATACATTAAAAGAATAATAATGTTCACACAAATTATAATGGTGTATAATCACATTACAAAGGTTCTTCCCCAGGATGAATATAGTTCCCAAGGTCATGTGTTGTTACTTTAAGTATATTAGTAGACTGCTTTAATCGAGAGTAATTATTTTTTTTAAATTTAATACATAGTATACTTTATATTTCTACTTATTAAATATTATTGAACTGACATTAATTCCTATCTGCTGTACTCTTATTTATTTCTCTATGGAATTATCATTTCTATTATACATAGAAAATTGCTTTAATTGATAGTAATTTGGTCTGTTCATGTAATTGAGGGTATGCTATTTTAAATACAATATATTTGTGTAATGGTGATAGAACCTCTTTAAAGTCTAGATTATCAAAACATGACCATTGAGTTTCTTTTGTTTAAATATTACTTTTTAATGTTATTTTCAGAAGAACGCTGTATATATGTAAAACGAGGCCTTCAGGAAAGAGGATATTTTTCAAAACTGTTTGCGAGTCTGCCCAGTGATGAGACTGCTGGAAGCAGGGAACTGCTTCTTGCATTCGCATGGCTGCTGTGTACCGAGGATATCACTGACAAGTTTATGAACAAATGCACATCTCCAATAGAAGAAGACATCAGTATCTTACACCAAGTAACGTAGACAAAACTTAATGTTGTCTTAAAGGAGAAGTGAAATATAGCCAGTTTTGTGGTCATTTTATTCAATATAGTATTATAAATTAATAAGTTTAATAATTTGTTTGTAATCATGTTTTAAAACGAAATAAAACTACACATTAAAATTTACCGGCATTCAATAGTTTTCGGAATTATTCGTTAATTTCTGTATGCGATTGTCCTAGTGCCGCGAAGGAAGCCAGTCATTCAATATTCAGCATTTCGTTCATTTGGAGTCTTCTTCTTTTTTTTTGGTATGGTCCAGTGTGTCGCATTAAATTGTATGAACAGATTGTACAAAGGATGTGGACTGTCATAGTTTGACTAGAAATAGGTTATCATGCCTGTTATACGATTTGTAAACATTTCCTGTAAAGTGTTTTTAAAAGTTACACCAGCGACAAAATAGGTGACAGTTCATAATAAACATTGTCTACAAATAAACTACATTTTGCACTTAATAAACTAGCGGAGTATGATTTTTTTGTTAATATAATTATATTATACAACTGAAAATCGTACCATTTTGTTTTGGTCAGTTCCGAATCACAACATTTTAAACCATGTGTTCAATGCTTTTTTGTAAATTCTTTTATTTTTCAATGGCCATCATGATAATTTACGAACATTGATTGCAGCCTTTGGGTTAGTTTATGGAATGGAATCCTGCAGTTAAAATTTAATTATTTTTTATTGCAAACCTTTTAAAGATGATCACTTGAAGAAAATATAGTTTTATTACTTATAGGCATCGATAGGTGGTGTCATCCAAAAGTACTCAAATTATCAGCAACTACTCCAATAAAATTTTTTTACAAATCAACCACGACTTTAAACTACATATTTTAGTCGTTTTAATTGTTATAGTAGCAAAGTAAGTAATTGTTTGTTGTATTAAAATAAAAATAAAATGAAAATTTGACATTTGATCGCATGTGAACGAGTATAATAAATCTTAAAATCTAAAGTAAATTTTCCCGACCCAAACTCACATTTTTAACATAAAACATTTGAAATGTTGAAAGTTACTTTATAAACTTGCAGGTAAATTTGGATGTCTTGCCGTACATGGTTTTGTACTGATAATTTGTATTACCTAAGCGACCACTTTCACTTTGTCCTTCATCTTGATTTTCTGTTTCGCTGTCAGATGACTGGTCTGAAATATTGATCCTATTCCCGGGTATGGCTCATATATGTACGGCTGCACTATAGATAATCTGTCGCACAATGGTACGTCCTCACACTCAACTTCAAAAAACATGTTTATAGCAAGCTGAGCGCAAAGAAAATGAACTGTTGAAGCCATTTCACTATCAGTTACTAGAGACGCAAATATCATTTGGCCCGCGTGATGTCAGAGAAGCGCCATCTCGCGGCTAAAAAGGGGAGATAAGTAATGGTGGATTTGATGGCATTTTAACTTGTTGTTCGTGGATGAAATTTAAACATCTAAAATATATAATAAAAAATTTAAATTTTTTGTTTTATCTCATCTGTTTTAGTGGATGTTTATAGATACTGTTTATGAAAACAATAACCCAAAACGGTATTATATTCCACTTGTCATTTAAACCTCGTGAAATAAGAATAAAAAACGGATGAAAATAACAAATTTCACTAGGTATAATAGCCAGAGTTTCTGGCTTTTGACAGTTTTTCTTATTACTGATATTTGCTGTCTAAAGCCAGACTATGGTCTATACTAATTATTGGGGGACTTTTGGTGACCAACGAGTAGCCGAGAAATAGAGCTTTAATAAGAAACTACTGACAAATCTAATAGTACTTACCTTTAGAACAAAGATTTTCTAGTTTGCAGGTAACAAATATTCTGCTTATGGACCAGCTGAAAGAATAAACTGTGCCTACATACTAACTCTGAGTGACATCGACCATATTTTAAAATAAACAATGCCCTGTTCCGGTCATGTGAGGACCGTCGTGACACCTCGACGCTTAGACTCTTGGTCGGGGCTGTATCAAAATGCGATGGGAGGCATTAGCAAATGCGGCAATATCCATGGATTCAATTAGGTGATCAAAAAAGAGCAATTTAAAATTATGTGTTCTGTTTTAAATGGAATGGACACGTTCGCGGTTTTACCAACGGGATATGGCAAGAGTCTGTGCTATGTTTAACCTCCACTGATGAAAAAAATAAGGTAAGTTAACATATTGGGCCTATTTATTAATTGAGCTATAGTTCTGTGTGCATATAATTCCGTGTTATACTTGTGTCTGTAATTTATTACCAATTTGAAAAATATACAGAGAAAAAATGGATTTGTTTTTTGTTTTAATTTTAATAAAATTATGATAATAAAAAATTTAAAAAATTGTAGGCACATCTGGAAAAAACACCACATTCTTCTTTGATACATAAAAGAACCACAAAATAATAAATACATAAGGTCTTGGGGGTAATCTACCAATTCCTCTCCCCCGCAGTTGAGAATTAAACATTTATTCAAAATTTCTATGCAAAGGTTCATTGTTTTTCAACAGCCAATTGTTACTCTTTTTTTTTTTACATTTTATTTTTTAATTTCGTTGTTTGAGGGTTGGCTGATAGTGTTATTACTTAAAGTTAGTCAATTGCTTGCTATTTGATTAATGTACTCCATTAAATTACACATATTTGTATGACATTTCTCTAAAAAATAAATAATGATCAAAGCAACCCCTTCAAGTTCAACAATGACTGTAAATAATCTAACCTGTCACGCTTACAAAATGATATATAACTAGTATAATAGTATTAATACAGCACTATCAGTATCACTAATATTTTTTTAACTACACTTTTTTATTACGTTTAAATAAGTTTTACTTTTAGTTTTAACATCCTCTTTTAAATGGTGCCATCTGCTTTTTGTTTTTTTGAATTGTCTAACTTGTCTTTTTAATCAGCAACTTTGCCCAAGTGTAATCAGTGTAAATAATGAAAATAAAGTGGGAGTGAATTCAATTAAAGTTGTGACCGAGATTCATTTTAAAAATAGCACTTCTTTGTTGTTGGTTTTCCATGTTATGTATTATTATAAAAAAAAATTTGGGATGATTTTTTAAAATTATATTATTATCTTTCATTACTGTTTATTAATCCAAATAAAAATTATCTTTTAGAAAACCATTATCAAAGTGAATGAATACATTTTCTATTTGTTTTGTACAAGTAATCAAAGACCGATTACATAAGCATATTCTGTTTGTATCAACCTCTGATAATAGTCATCTTTGATGGCACAGACATACTGATGCCTGGAAAGAGGACTGTTGGATTTATCGTGTATTGAACACAATGGACATTCTCTTTGAAATCAGAGCAGGTGTTTACACACTCATCACATAATGATAAAACAATTGAAATCTGATACTGTTACAAACGATCCACACTGACGGACCTTCCTAAATTTGGTTTCAACCTCCAATAATGGTTAAACTGCAATTAGAACAAATATACAGTTGTTTTTCTGGCGTGACACACTTCAAGCAGTGTCTCCACCGCACTAGGTCCTCCTTTAAACTTTGTATGTATGCCTGTCTGTTTCTGGCCTTTAAAACTGTCCTTACAACAAGCACATTCCATCATACGTAATTACGTGTTATCCATCGTAGACCACTTCACGTTTTGATACAGCCCCGACCAAGAGTCTGTGCGTCGAGGTGTCACGATAGGTATAGTTTATTCTTGCAGCTCGTCCATAAGCAATTAATATACGGAATATTTGTTACCAGCGAACTAGAAAATCTTTGTTCTAAAGGTGAGTACTATTAGATTTGTCAATAGTTTCTTATTAAAGCTGTATTTGCTGGCTACTCGTTGGTTGCCAAAAGACCCCCCCCCCCAAAGTGCATTGATCATTGTCTGACGCTAGACAGCAAACATCAGTAATTAATAGCTGTCTAACGTGAGAAACTCGGACTAGGTACAACAGTGATGGTAGCCGGTGATCTTGGCATGCATAAAACAACATATTTTTTACCAAAAACAAAAAGTAGGTGGTGACAAAAGCTGTTACAGGCGGCGATTTACCGCCGGTGACCAGGTACTTTTGAGGGAACTGATATTAGGGTAAAAATTCAAATCCTGGTCATCTTGCCCTGAAATAAGCATGGACCTACCAACCCGGTGGTTTAATTTTTTTTTCTAGTAATTTTATTACTATTATTCATTAAGTTAAGGTTAGGGTTAGCTTCATTTTAAATAGCAGCCACATCAAAACCATCCTCTTTGGATAGAGAGAGGAGGGGGTCCATTTGGATATATTTTCAATGGGTAAGCTGTTATTAGTATATTACTACTCGGTCTTGGAACTTCCAATGTGTACAGACTATGTACAACTCTTAGATGAACTGTCTCTGTTGACTGATGGTTGTGCTTGCTCTTTTAGTTCCAGGCAATGACAGTGTATGTGTTAAATCCATGCACTAATTTCGAGACTTAATGGAGGACATGTCTGGGAAAATATGGATATATGGCAACCTTATAGTAGTAGAGCTGGGAGTCTTGTTCAATAAACAGAAGATAAAGCAGCAAATGATGATTTTTGATTTCCAGAAATAATGCCCTTCATGTCTTTAGCAACTTAATACAATTGATACCTTTGTCTGTATGCTAGGGCCTGTAATTGAAACCATCTAGACCTGGGTTCATATTTTCAATCATCAGATGAACAAGGATTTTATATCTTATAGCCCAAATACAGACATATTCTTAAGGAATAAAATGAAGATTTTCCATTACAAAATTGGAAACTATGTAACTGCTTAATTATATCTTTTCCATTTCATTAACTATCCTCTAATGAGATGGATAGGAGTGGAAGGGGGGGGGGGGAATCTAAGGCTCTCTCCAGGCTAGTGTAAATCACTGGGGAGTACAATTTAAATGACACTGATCCCCATGCATGTTCTAGTCTAGATTGTGCAGTCATATTATTTTAACTAAATTAACATGCTGACTGTAAACTAATTTACCAGTTTATGTTACATTTCAGTTATAAGATGAATGTTACAAGTTATCTGCAACAGCGTGAAACTAATGTTTCCACACGAAATGATTTTCGGGCTAAGGATAACCTTATTGCATTACTGGAAGAGCAGGCTGCAACGCCTGTTAAAAACCAGGTAAGAAAATAACACTTTTTTTTCTCATGTACAATGTAACCATAATATAGGGCCCTACTCGATCAGACCTTCAGGGGACAATATTTCGAACTTTGAGGTAACCGGAAGTCGGTTCACATGATTTTTACATAGGCAACCAATTGTTCGGTTATATGAATTATATTTGCATAACATAAATTTGCTAAATTGGAAACTATGTGGGGTTTTTTTTATAAAGACTTCCAGATTATTTATTTTTTTCGCACTGTCCAAGCTACTTTCACTTTATCTACAGTGATGTTCAAAATGTTTGTATTTTAAAGTTCATTATGCAGTGCTAGTACACTGTATTTAAAAAAATGTGTAATGTTCACCTGTTTATATTAAAACTGTTTTCAGCATTTGAAAAATTATAGGCAGTCCAATATTATGTCAACATACATTCCTAAAGATAAAATAGCAACAGCAGCCCATACACATTTCATTAAAACTTTTGGCTTGACTCTGTACTGAGCATTTAGACTGGTTGTGAGTTACAACTGTTGCAACATAACATTGCCTACTGGTATGCTGCACATCAAGTATCTAAAAATTAGTCTAAAACATTTGTCGGAATACTTGTGCATCTGTATGAATAAACTTCTTGTAACCGCAAACTTTTAATCTCTAAATGTCTACAGGTCATGGTGTAACCGATTGCGGTTTGTGTAAATTTAATTTTGCATAACCAACACATGAACAGAACAGCGGTTCACATGAAATATTGTGCCTTGGAGCAGAATGTGATTATTCGGGAAATTACTATAAATTTCCTAAACTTTTACATATTATTTTTTATGCCCTGGTGTATTGTCCTATCTCAAGGCCATCCATAACAATAATTACCATGACCCTCATGCAACAAATTTCATCACATGTATACTCATTATAATAATGGTTAAATCAGAAGATTACCAAAAAATAAAAATACATAAAAAATTATGAATATTCATTTTCTCCTCTGTTCTTAATAATTCTTAGTAAAAAAAAAAAAAAATCAGTTGAGCGATGTTCTTTTTTTTAGTTTTTTACTGCTAAAGTAAAAATAATATTTGGAATAATTTATAAAACTGCGATGTACACTACTTGCAAAATTTTCTAAAAAGCAACTTCTTTACTTGCAACACTGAAACCTGTTGCAATTTTTTGAATTCCATTTCACCTTACAGTGTCTCAGTCAGATTGACTTACCACGAAGTTTACCTTGAAATCTTATAAAGTACAAATATTATTCTATACCATTTCAGTAGTTATTTAGGCTGTTAGTCCAGCAGTAAAGCATTTGCTATGAATAAAAAAAAGCACATTCATTTTTATGAACCATGCTCCAGCTTGATGTGTTCAGTAATAATTATTTTTCGTGTATGCTAATGATTGATTTGACTGGTTCCCAATTATTATAGTTGTTTTAAAACTAACAGTAAGTATGAAAGAAATCATGAGAATCTAATGACTTTTTGTGAAATACTTATTAAGCGCAGCCTAAATGGGATTGTTATCACATAGCTTCATTTTAGTTTATCTTGAAAATAACTGGTTAAAAACTTTTCCATGTAAGGACTTGTTATTCCCATATGTGCTGTGTCTGGTTATTGCAAAGAATGACTTGGTTTCTCTTCCAGCTGAACTAATTTATTAAATATTATAGAATGAAAAAGTTAAACAACAGTATTTTAAAGCAGGCCTGTAAGCAGGGGGAGTGCGACGGGTATACATGCATCCCCTAAATCTGTCGAAGTCCGTAAATGCAAATTTGGATTGATGCTAATTTACTAGAATAACGTTAAAAACAAAAATAAAACATGGATATCCCTTCGGGCCTTCACAAACGCACCCCTTCCTGCGTATGGACCTGCAATGTGCTAATCAAACAAGCTATTATGGAGGATGCGTCAGACAGGTACAGTTTCTGACCTAAGCCAGTGCTCGTGCCCAAGAAAAGGTTGCGAGGTATCTTTTATATGTGTTTCCCATACCCTGAACAGCACATACAATGTACCATGGCCTTTGTTGTACCACTGGCTGAAACAAGAAAAAGCCCATACTGGTCAGCAGAAAGGGATCAATCCAACTACTGACTGCACTTCAGGTGGACATTCTACATCTTGATATACATCTAACTCCAAACCTCATTTAAGTAGGTCATCAGCCTCAGTGATCTAATGGTAGGACTTTGGACTCTCAAGTTGAAGACCGTGGTTCAAAACCTAACAGAGGCTGACTTACACTTGACAACATGTATGTGTCAAAATTACCAAATGTGCAACATCCAACAGCTGATGTTTGATAATTCAATGTGAAGTTAAGTCAGTTAACACTGCTATCTGGTTTCTGACTTGGTTGCATGCATTATCTTTAACAATGGCCAGTTCAAATTTAATAAAATTTCTGGCTAATTACTTTAATTCTATCTAATCAAAATAGTTTTTAATTATCTGTATTTTTAAGAAAGAACAAGTACACCAAAAAAAGATAAATTAAAAAAAACAAATTCTCCTCCGACATGAATTTTACTTTAAAATTCAATAATCTGAAAAATTAAACACGTGATTAACAATACCTAGTTCTATGTATGAATTAAGTCAGTTTATTATATGGAATGATGTTAATACCTGGTGTTGGTTGAATGGATGGGGTCACAGATGGCTGAACACTTGGTTGAAGGGTTGGCACTACTTCTACGCATCCGAGGATATCAAACCTTAATGCAATGCCTGTCACTGGCCATTGCAGAGGAATGATCTTCACATATCTAGCAGTTATCTGATGACTGAGAAGGTTTTTCACTACACTGTTTTTGTCCGAGTTCCCTGTAAACACTTTCGGAACACCCATCTCCTTATATGGTTTAAAATTAACTCCATCCGAGCTGTATTCCATGCCAAATTTTTTCACCCACTTATTAACAAGAGGGTGGCCTTGAGTGAGAATTCCATCAATCTGTTGTGGTTTCAAGAAGTCAACCATTATCCACTGGCCACCATTATTAATCCTACAAAATAAATGAGTTATTAAAGGGGCAGTCTCATAACAGCACAAGGCGGCAGTCTTCCAAGAACAGTAGAATCATCTTAATTCTGGGTTCCACCTAGCATCTGGAAAATGGGAGTCATTATGACTAACGGGGTTTTATTTTGGGAGTAAAGCATTCAAAAATGGGAGTCAATATTATTTCAATCACATAATTAAATGAATAACCTTCTTGTTTATATTACATGCATACATTATATCCATTATCCACTATTCTATTTTTATAATACTAATACATGTTTTTTCTTCTCATAAATAATAGGCTTTTGTGTATTTAAAACAAATTAAAATTGATAAACGTTGGAAATATTTTGCGTCAACCCTGATGCCAAATAATTTTATGCAATTATGCGATTATTTCTTTATCAGAACTGTCCATTTAAAATCATGTTACTATTCTTGAACTATCTGGTATAAAATCAAAATAGATTTATCAAACAGTGATCATAGTAATTAGAAATATTCAATATAGTAAGGAATTCTTTGACCAAGTTACCTGAATACAATAACAGATGCAAAAATAGTATACGGTTACTATTATTTTGTGGTCATTTTGTGATTATTTGATAAAAATGTTAAGATCTGCCATGGCTTTTGGTACTTTGGAAGGAAAAATTTATTTTCTACGTTTTTTAATTCAATTAACCAGACATTACAAAGCATATAAGCAATTAAAAGAAATTCTTTATATATATTATCATACAAATGGTTCTGTGCAGTAGAATATTATGCAAATAACAGGAATATGCTATTATCAGGAATGCGATTAAGTGAACTTGATTGCATTTATTCCAAGTATTGAAATGTATTGCATTTAAAACAGCATACTCTTAATTACATCCACAGAACTAATTACTACTAATTAAAGTAAATTAATACCAGAAAAATGAAAATCTTTGATCCAAGGTTTTAAATTCAAAATGGCAAAAGTTGTAGTTCTTATAATAACATAAATTAAAAAATTATTAGAACTCTTCATTACACAAATATATTACCTTTTTAACCTTTAGTCTACTTAATTCATTTAAGTTATTTCCCCCAAAACTGGATTAATTTTGAGAAAAATCAGTTTGAGAGGAATCTCATTTTGGTCAAATGTTTTGACTTTAAAACTTAAACAAAATAATAAAATACAATAAAGTTATGAACAAATTAATATTATTTTTTTGGTTTTGAAGGGCTTTTTGTAGGTGCATGATTTGCAGTTCAGAAATGTGTAAAAATAATTCGTATTTATGGTCAGATTGCTCACATTCAACACCATATTCTCACACCTGGTGTCATTCAACATTTTTATTTGAAAATTCTCTTGCTATTTGCTCCCGATATTCAGAATCAAAATCCTCACCTTCGGTTAACCCCAAACAAATATATACTCCCAATTAGCTCTTAAAAATCTCTGCTTAATGCCACACCACCATTGCTCGTCACATTACGAAAAACTTAATGAAAAATACCTGCTTTTACACCTGAAAATTTTGATCGATAAAGGAGTTCTAACACTTCAAAAATTCGCCATTTGCAATTGGGAAAATTCGATGTATATAGATATTGCGTCATTTCCTCCCATAATGCATTTAAGCAATAGGAAATACTAATTTTAAAGGACCAGTTCATTTGGCGAGATATGTCACCTTCGGTACTCAAGCGTTTGCATGACGTTGTTGAGATAAATCGCCTGCAGTGTCCAGGTTAAGAATGTTGTATTTCTTTGTTTTATTACTAAAATATGTTAATATATTAGACATCTATTAATATCACTTTAATTAGGTCAGCTCATATTTCCAGCAGGATTTAATTTACTATAATGTATGGACTACTACTGTACATCTCTGATAAAACTATATGTAACTTACTTGGGTGACCATGCAGTAATCTGGTTGTTAAGTCGAGCAAATGATGCCTTCGTTAACATGTCTTGGTATCCAGATGATGTCAGCTGAGTTGGCTTAATGGTTACAGCATTTTCAATACCCATTGGTTGTCCACAGACTGAAATAGGATAAACACAAAATGACAATAATACTAAATATTTGGAAGCAATTCTTTCTTACTGAATATAATTAAGGCTTTATCAACAAAGCTAATTTGCTGTTTTCAGGATATCTAAATTGTATTTCTGCACAAGATAGAATCTAAGTGACAAATAGACATAATTGATAGGACCTGCACCCTAACATCACCGGAAAACCCCAGAGTAATGACACCAGGTGTCTGCAAAAGTAAAGCTATATCCTTCACGTCAGTGACGCCATCCATTACAAGCACAGCTCTAACTTCAAATTACCATTGGCAAATGTCCATAAAATTTAGAAATCAAGGCTCAAGCTTTCAGCTCTTATTTAATCAAAGGCACAGTTTAATTTTACAGACCTATTTAGCTATTTTGAAAAGAATTCTGAAAGCAATCCACAAGAATCCTTTTGAATCAATATATAAGGTCTAAGAATGTCTAGGGCTTGAGTACTTGCTAAAATCAAGTACAACTATACATATTGCTAATGTTTTCTCAACTGTTTATTTGTTTACATTCTGCTAGACTGGTATTGGGGTCTCTAGATGTGCAAAGAAGGAGAGATTTCAATGGGACCAATAAATGTGCAAAGGAGACCTTTCAATGGGACCTCTAGATGTGCAAAGGAGACCTTTCAATGGGACCTCTAGATGTGCAAAGGAGGAGACCTTTCAATAGGATCTCAAGATGTTCAAAGAAGGATACCTTTCAATAGGATCTCAAGATGTGCAAAGGAGACCTTTCAATGGGATCTCTAGATGTGCAAAGAAGGAGACCTTTCAATGGGATCTCTAGATGTGCAAAGAAG
>JAULBS010142735.1:0-12620 GCA_032355785.1 Symmetromphalus regularis | reverse complement strand
ATAACATTTTTGTTTATTTGGTAACATTTTATCATCATTAACATTTTCTAATTATTACAGTAACAAAGAATTTTGTTTTCCTTGGGAAACCAATGTCCGCTTCTTTTATGGGAACCAGGCACACAAAAACACATCGAAGGCATTTAAATTGTGTTGATTCATATGTTTATCACAATTAAGATACGGTTAGTCGCTTATAACGTAATATCAGTACGAGATGAACCACGTTTCTAGGACCCTGTCAGTCGATGCGCCATCTGGAATAGCGTTATCTCCACCTGTTCTAGCTAAGACGCCCATTAACTTTGGGGTCAATCCATGCCAACTCACCCAGAGGCTCCAGAGTGACCATGTCGGATTGCAATGAAATTTCAGTTTAATGTATAACTATATAAATGATGAACATATGCAAAATGTCACTTGTAAATTCAAATTACTGACTATTTTATGGCCGATTGAAAATAGGAGGTGTTGTACGATTTTCGTAGTTAATGACGTCGGCGAGTCATTTTTGGGCATTTTCAAATGCTAATATCTTTTGTAATTTTACAGATATAGAGCTAAAATCTTCTGTTTTAGCTAAATCCTACCTGAGGAATGTGAATCTGAACTCCTTTTTTATGAATCTATGATACTTACTGAGGTAGAAACACCTGAAATTGGCATTTTATTCATTTCAAATAAAAGAAATTCATATTTCAGGGGCCCATCACCACCTGACCATTCATCATATAAACATAATGTGATTTGATTTCAAGTATGTGCATATAGGAGCTTCATAAAAAGAATGCTCATCTGTATGAAGTACATAGATTAAGTGTGGCTAGGGTCTGAATAAATGGAAAACACTAAAATTACCCCTCCCCCCTTTACCTAAGTCAGTTTGACAATGTGAGCAATTACCTAACATAATGAGCTTTTATTATTACTAACATACATATGTTACCTATACCAAGGTCATACCTATTTATACCAAGTTTTGATAATGTGTCTCAACTGCATGACGTTAAACTCAATTCATGTTTATACCCTGCACTGGCGCGATTCATGAAATTTATAAGCTCATCACTTTCTTCCTCGGATCGCTCAACAATACAACCAACAAATCAGACCTTGTCATATATACATGCAACTTACTGTCCAGGCTGCAGTTGATCATGAAGCTGTGAATTTGGTAGTGATATTGATTGTGATTGCTTTGCCCCAAAAGTGACCATTGTGTAATCACTGTCGACGGAGATTCGTTGAAATATGTTCAGAAGCCCAGCTAAATATCTGAGTTGCTGTTAAGATGTGGTTTTCTACTGTTGCTTGCAAGCTAGCATGAGCCACTAAGCGCTTCACTAAGTACTCTCAGTGCCATCACAGGAACTTTTACCATGGCTTGTTGCAAAAGAATTCCATTCAGCATCAAGGCCGTGATTGTTTTTGTGGAGATAGGTTTTATATTGGCTAGCTGCTCCGTCACTGAAATAAATAATTTTCTTGATGGCTGGTAGTGCATTTTTTATAAATGATATCATGGCCAAAATAAATGCTTTAACACTCACAGTGTCATGCTTAAGACAGTCTGAAACAATACAAATATTCAGGCATGTTAACTGTCCCTCAGATGTGTAATATATGACTAATAGATGAAGTGTGGCTTGTGAATTGTCCCAGTGATATTCTTGTACAGCATCTTGGACTATGAAGCAGTAATTTTCCGCAAAGTCCAATAACACAACAGCCTCATCTAGGGTAATACTTACCTTCAGCTTGCCTTTGCCTATGAAGTGATGCTGACGGAAATCATCAAAAGCATTGACCTTTTTTGTTGATACTCTTTATTTCATGTACTTTAATGGTTACATATTCCTTCTTACCAGGGCAAATTGAGGAATACTCATCCAATTGATAAAAATCAATGACTTTCAACAACTACTTGAGAAAGGTGTCTTCCTCTCTTTGATTCTGGATCAGCTAAGATACCTTTCTCTTTCTTCAGCGTTCTTGCACGTTTCACCAAATGTTCTGTTACATCAAATTCCTGTACGACCTTATGTTTTGGTCACCTTTCTGGTACAAGGGTCAGTAACTTTATTTTTTCAAGCTTGGTAGCAACTTTGATTTTATCTTCGAGAAGAGTAATCAATCTATCAAATTCGCTGCACCTTTTACACTCATTGTCGCTATCTGTCGAAATGAGATCATCAACTGATAGATCTAATATATATGAGTACATTTGGCCTTGAATATTGTGGTATGTTGGTTCACTTTTTTTTGCGGTATGATGGTCTATCACACTTAATAACAGAGGTATTAATTGGAGAACAGCCCAAAACCTCAGCAGCTTGTTTGGCAGAGTCACATTCAAGTGATACTTCTATATACTCGTCTTCAGACATTTCTATTTCACTGTGTTGAATGTCATTGTCTTTTTTGTAACATTCAGGACAAAGCTTATGGTCAGGTTTCAAATTGAACTTGAGGGCTTTCCTCTCATCGACAATTCGTAATGATTCTCTAAGTGGAGTAAGATCTGCTTTAGTCTAATATACATACAGAGGAATGCTTAAGTATAATCTGAACAAAATGCTACAAACAAATTAATCTGGGTTTACTTAGGTATGTACTCTAGAATTATTTTGAATATATAATCTTACCTTTTCATTGGTTTGGGGGAGAGCAATTTTTTAAAAACAAGGATTCCATGAAAGGATTGTCTCTTATTTCTTTTAGAATCATCAGGGTATGAACAAAAAAAACATCTGCAAACTGTGAGAATCGGCAAAGCTGTTCACACAAAAGTTTGTGTATGTTTTCTTTTATTCATACCCAGGTGAATCTAAAAGAAATAAGACAATCCTTATAATTAAATTTGGGACATACATTCTTAGTAATTACATATACAAGTTCATATTTTATTTTCATTTATTTTGGGAAATTATTGCAAAATAATACTCAAGAATACTAAAGAACAAATATTTTTAAATGATGTCATAGTTTATGACATTGTAATGTTAATAAGGTCAGTGACAAGAAAGTTTCCGTAAAACAGGTACACACGTCATTTTATAGATAGAGAAGGTAGAAAGGAATATGATTGTCTAATTACACAAACTTATTTAAGGAGAACAGTTTAACATTAAGCAGGAATAAATATTTTTAAATGACATCATAAACTATGACGTCATTTTACGTTCATCGAGAAATGAAAAGGCCTTATTGCTAATGGTTTGACCAATGAGATGCCCTTAAACTGTAAATTGTAATGATTATAACAGAAATTTAATTATACTCTGATAAATAAGATCTTTAACTTACTTGTTAATATATGTTTCTTGTGAACAGAAAATGGATCACAGCGATACTTCTGTAAACACTTTTTCATGATGTAAACAAACTTGGTCCTGGTCAGCTAATGAAATTTCACATCTCCACTTTAGCAGCTCTCGATCCTAATAATAAAAGCTCATTATTCTGGGTAATTGCCCACATTGTCAAACCGACATGGGTAATGGGGTAATTTGAGGGTTTTCCATTTTTGCCCCATATTCAGACCTTAGCCACACTTAATCTATGTACTTCATACAGATGAGCATTCTTTTTCAGAAGCTCCTATATGCACATACTTGAAATCAAATCACATTATGTTTATATAATGAATGGTCAGGTGATGGAAATAGGAAATTATTTTATTTGAAATAAATAAAATGCCAATTTCAGGTGTGTCTACCTCTGTAAGTATCATAAATACATACAAAAGTAGTTCAGATTCACATTCCTCAGGTAGGAATTAAACAGAAGATTTTAGCTCCATATCTGTAAAATTACAAAAGATATTAGCATTTGAAAAGGCCCTAAATGACTCGCAGACGTCATTAACTATGAAAATTGTACAACACCTATTTTCAATCAGCCATAAAATCTTCAGTTATTGGAATTTACAAGTGAAATTTTGCATGTGTTCATCATTTATATAGTTATGTATTTGACTGAAATTTCATTGCAATCCGACATGGTCACCAGGGAATATTTCTGGAATTTGGGTGATTTGGCATGGAATGACCCTTTGTGCCTGTCAAATCTTCTAAAATGACAAATTTGTACTGGTCAATGTCCATGACCAGCCACTTATTTCCAGGCTTGTGATCCAAAATAATTACAATAAAAATCATTAAATGTACATAACTGTTTTGTTAATTACTGTAACCCCAACTTATAAGGAGCAATTGAAAACATTGAAAACTGGAAATGGACAAATGAATTATTTAACAAACACATTTCATTGAAAGTCTTATTTTTGTAGTTAAAAGAAAGATTGGTCGCTTATTAGCAAAATCTAAATGTGTGCTATTTCAGTTTTGACTGCTGTTTTCATTTATTTTAACAGGAGCTTTCAGCAGTTTTGTGTGAAGTCAAAATTTCTGCAGATTAGTGGTAATTCATTGCAGAATCTGGAAGTATTTAAAAACCTGACAGATGGTCATGAAAAGGGCTCTCTGTTTTGGGCTTTGAACCACACTGTGACTAAGTTTGGCTCACGCACGTTCCGTTCCTGGGTTAGCAGTCCGTTGATGAATGCCAGGTACAAAATTTGCAGTTGCAGTCGGCAATGCCGCATTAAAAGTTGCTGCTTAATTGGTTTTCATCAGCAATGAATACTGCTGTAGCAAAAATTAAATATGTTACATTTCCATGGCATGTCGTAGCAAAATTATTTAGCAGTGGCAGTTATGCCGATGTGAAATTGTCTCTATTTTAAAGTTTAGGGTTTACAGTTAAGTGTCGATGTGAAATTGTTTATTTCAATGTCTGGAATTTACAGTTAAGTGTCGATGTGAAATTGTCTTTTATTTCAATGTCTGGGGTTTACAGTTCAGTGCTGATGTGAAATTGTCTCTATTTCAATGTCTGTGGTTTACAGTTAAGTGTCGATGTGAAATTGTCTATTTCAATGTCTGAAATTTACAAATACATGTAAGTGTCAATGTGAAATTGTCTTCATTTCAATGTCTGGAATTTACATTTAAGTGCCGATGTAAAATTGTCTTTATTTCAAGGTATGGGATTTACAGTTAAGTGCTGATGTAAAATTGTCTCTATTTCAAGGTCTATGGTTTACAGTTGAGTGCTGATGTGAAATTGTCTCTATTTCAAGGTATGGGATTTACAGTTAAGTGTCAATGTGAAATTGTTTATTCCTTTGTCTGGAATTTACAGTTAAGTGCCGATGTGAAATTGTCTCTATTTCAATGTCTGGGGTTTATAATTAAGAGCTGATGTAAAATTGTCTCTATTTCGAGGTCTGGGGTTTACAGTTAAGTGCTGATGTAAAATTGTCTCTATTTGAATGTCTGGGACTTTACAGTTAAGTGCCGATGTGAAATTATCTCTATGTCAAGGTCTGAGGTTTGCTGAACATTGAATGTTCTTTACTGTTCGGAAAAAGTGAACATCAAATAATGTCATGTATTTTTTTTGTAGATTTGATAAATCTTCTTTAATGTGTTTATTTATTAAATGACTAATTTGATTTGACAATAATGCAAATACTCAGATACTTAACAGACTATTTAAAATAAGCATATTTTGTAAATAAAATTTCTTTTGAAAGGTAAAATATATGTAATCCCCGAAGTTGAACATTTTGACAGACCTTAGTTTTTAAGGTGTGCAGGTGCGATCGCACTCGTTTCAGCATCCGTAATTTCATTTGACGGGTGCGATCAAACGCACTTGTACCACTTGGAAATCACACACTTAATTAATATTAATAATATGTACTTTCCTACTGTGGTCAGCTCATTACATAATAACTCAAGTCTTATACAAATATTTCAAACATACGTACTAGTAATAGTATATTGACTTCATAACTCATCATGTCTATGATTTATCAAAAGGAAAAATAAATAACTGGTATTCTTCTTTGCTATGTTAATTGGGTATCCATACAACATTTGGTCAGTCTGTTACCATTTCATTTGGTCATCCTCAATCATTTCCGTTTGTGCTGTTAAACAAGACATTTGAAAAACCTCGACCGATTTTGTTGTATCGTTATAATTCGTAAAATAGGCCAGTTGTTCCGATATCAAACAAAGTTTTCCTTATGTAGACAGACAAAATTTAATTAAACAACATGGTGATTTTTCACTTCGTAAGTCGTTTCAGGCATGCAATTTATCACTCACCTAAGCATTTTCAGGCGTGCGTTCTTTCATTCACATGAATTTTTCAAAACCTAAGGTCTGTTTTGATTTCTTTTCAACAGTGAGATAGTAAAGAGACAAAATGCTGTCAAGGAACTTTGTGAAGGAAAATTGCTGTCCATCCAGAATCTTCGTACTGTGTTGTCAAAAATGCCAGATGTTGATAAAGGATTGTGTTCTATATATCAGAGAAAGGTAAAAATTTAATGTTTCGAGTATTTCTCTATTTTTATCTTTTCACTAGAGCTGATTTTTTAAAACAAGCCAAGTTCATATTTTAGAGGGAAGTCTTTGGAAATAGTAAAAACCCTCAATGTCTGTAAATTTTAAAGAGTCAAAAGTCATTAAATCTTTGCAATTAATTAAAACCCTTCAGATCTTTGGAGTTAGAAAAACAAACTATTACATTTTTTGAATTGTTAAAATTCATACAAAATTTTGGAATTAATAAACAAATCTATGAAATGTTTAGAATTAGTGAAAAATTGTACAAATCTTTAAAAAAGCGAAAGAAAAAACACCAAATCTTCATAGCTAGTAACTAAAATACACCAATAATTTGCAAGTATTTACTTGTTTGAACCTCATTTTCCTGTCATTCTTCAAAAACTGGATTAATTTTGAGAAAAATCAGTTTGATAGGTATTTCATTTTGGTCAAATGTTCTGACTTTAAAACCTAACAAAACAATAAAATAATATAAAGATATGAACAATTTAATATTAGTTTTAGGTTTTGAAGGGCTTTTTTGTATGTACATGATTTGCGGTCTAGCAATGTGTAAAAATAAACAAACAAAAAACCCCGTAAACCATAGTTGGTAATTCGTATTTATGGTCGAATTGCACACATTCAACATAATATTCTCACACTCTGTCATTCAAAATTTTTATTTTAAAGAATCTGCCATTTGCAATTGGGAACATTCTATGTATATAGGTATTGTGTCATTTTCTCCCATAATGCATTTAAGCAACAGGAAATACTTATTTTAAAGGGCCAGTTCGATTGTCGAGATATGTCTTCTTCAGTACTCAAGCGTTTGCATGACGTTGTTGAGAAAAGTCGCCTGCAGTGTCCAGAAGGTTAAATATGTATAGGGGGTTAAAGGTTGTGTCAATACATTATTGAAGTTGTATCATCTGCCATGTTTGCTAGAGAGCAAACTTATGCTTCCATATGCCACCTAGATTTTGATTGGTTGATGCGATATCTGCTGGTACATATTAGCCAATCAAATTGCGTTCTGTTCATGTACAGTACAGAGAATCTTTGTTGCAATAGTCTTTCATAAGTGCCCAGATTGCACCAGAAAGCACCATTTCACTTTTGAATTTCTAAAAACTTCTCATGCCCCTCTTAGACCCTTCCTCATTTGCCTTTCTGTGTTTGGAAAATGTTCTGCTAACACCCATGAATGTTTATTTAACATTGAAAATAGATCTTAGAAACAGAGTGGGTGTGAATATTGCAAACATCAAAAAGAGTTGAAATTCATTTCAGCTTTATCATTTCAGTGTTCTGTAGCAGAGTTCTACACAATAGTGAAATACCTGGATAATATGTACAAAGAAATGAAAATGGTTGCCAAGTCTTGCAGTGATTTGATTGAGTCAATTCTTATTCAAGATATCATTACTGATGTTCCAAACCTGCTTGCTGACATAACACAGTTTCATCATCTGATTAATGACAAGGCTGCCAAGTGAGAAATGATTTCAAGCAGGGGTGGGGAAATGCCCTTTTTTCAGTCTGGGACAAATTGGCAGTCTTTTTTGGCTGTTAAATGTACATTTTTAAAAAACAATTCTTGGAGCTAAACAAAACTGTAAAACATTCAAAAAGCAATACAAACAACAACATCATGGTAATACTACAATTTCACAATTATTATTTGTATATTATTACACACAGACAAAACAGAGGTGAGGGGGGGGGGAGAGACAAAATGTATTTGGCATGTACCTATGATGTCATAGGTGGGACCAATTGGCAGTGCCGTACTAAGCCCCGGCACATTTTGAAATTTTAGAGAATGGCCTGAACAATTTAAATTAATTAAATAATAAAGATTGACGAAAACTGCTTGTCCATTTTTGTGGCCCGAATGTTTGGCTGGCCCTTAGGTACATGCCTTGTCTGCGTAATGGTTAATCCGGCACTGCAAATTGGCATTTTGAATTTTCCCCACACCTGGTTTCAAGTTAAGGGTATTTTCATATACAAAAGGCTAGCTCTTTTAAGAGAAATGGCACAGTTGTTTTGAATATTATAAAATTGTGGGTTTATTATTTAGTTTGTTGGATTTTAGAAAACAAAAAGCTGGTTTAGATGGTACTGGAATTATTCTTAGGCATATTTTCTTGTTGACATTTCAACCCTCGATTCATAGTTCAAACTTTGTTTACATGTGTTATAAGAATAAGTGGAACTGTGAATTGGTAAGAAATTAGAGTAGTGTTATAAATCAGTTTAGACTCTAAATTGATCAAAACATATGTCTGGTCTGGTATTTAATTTAGATTGATGTTTCATTTACACATTAAATTTTAGTAATTAAGATAATATTTTTAAATATTTAAAATATTTATTATTATTTTTAGAGAAAATGATAAGACAAATCTCTTCACTGATGAAAGTAAATTTCCGAGTATTGTCAAGAGAAAAGCCGAGATAGAAGATATTAAAAAGCAACTTGAAAATCATCGGAAAGAGATTCGACTGAAGCTCAGTCAGCCATCTTTGAATTACATTACTGTTCTACAGACAGAGGTGTGTGTTGAATTCAGAATGACCTTAAAACGAGACAATAATTCTTTGATGATAAATTTAACTCCCATTTTATATTTTGATCTGAAATAAATTAAAAAGAAAATTGTTTCTTAATAAATAAGTAGTCTTTGTATCTAATTTTTTAAGTAACCCTTTTTTCATTACTTATAAATTAGTTATTGGATTGGTCTAACAAGGATAACACGAGATATTTTGAGAGGCTTTAACAAGTTCGCATAGCGAACGAGTTCACGTCCCAAGACATATCTCGTGATACCTGAGTCAGCCCATCCAATAACGAACTTGTAGCACAGCATAACAGCTGTCAGTCACGTTCATTATCGATTCGTGACAGCTACCTGTTTTGCATGTGCAAACCAATAGCTCTTGCAAGGTACACGGAACATGTCCTAATAAAAATATATTTTAAAACATTATATTCGTTGTTTATTTGATATGTGGGTTTTTAAGACATTTATGAAATGAAAAAGTATATGATAAGAGTATTTTAGACATAAATAACACAAACGTTTTGGTTTGAGAGGTCATGATGAACATTATTCCCTGCAGTCAAGAGTTTGACATTTAGCCCCATTTCCCAACTATTTTTTAAAGTACCTTTTTGGCATAAACTATGAAGTTAGGTTTATGATCAGGGTTAGTTTTTCCTAATTTTGAAAAAAATTTATAATAATATTCAGTAGCGGACAATCCATATGGGTAGCCCCCAAAGATCCTCAGATTTTATAACATTAAAAAAATAATAGAATAAAAAAAATTATAAAGATATTTTTTGGTTAAATAGCAACCCTAGATCCTTCACTGGTAATGTTCAAATTTTCATAATCCACATTTACCAACAATAAATTGTCATTTTGAATCTTCCTTCTTAAATTCCTCATAAAGGGTTCTTTTTTCAGCCTCTAATGTTAGATATTCGTTAGAACTCGTAACATTCCGATTTCATAATTGACGATCTTCGGTTAATTTAGTAAAAATGCACACCTATCTATTTATAAGCTCTAAATTTTGATTATCTGGTAAGAGAAAATTGTGGTCAAATCGGATAAGGTGCGGTTCAGTCTTACAGTGTATGCAAGTCCAGTGCCATGTGCTCAAACCCTGTGTACCCATTAAAATTTTCTGCAAGGGTTGCATGACTTCACATGGATTTCTAATACCGCCCACATATAAAGTTACTGCCTCCTTCAAGAATATCACAAGTTACCACCCCCTTCAAGAATATCACCAGATACCATAACAGAACAATGGAAAAAATGGCTGCCATGCTACAATGTGATGTTATTTACATGGAGTTGTTATATAAAGTGAAATGGGTTACCTAAATTTATAAACTTTCATAAACCAGACATAAATTGTCAATTTAAACAGGCCTTTATTAGTCTTATAGGTGAAACGGTACTTATTTATTTATGTTCATATAAGGGCTGTTTGTCGTGTTTTTAAATTACAAATTTTATTAAATCATGAGGGATAGTAAAGTGATTTTATACATTTGTGACTGTTGTACATTATTAAGTCATAAAAATGATAATTCTTTTTATTAAAAAACGAACATGTTTTTTTGTTTAATTTTAATTTAATTTTTTTGCATCAAATGTTTGAAGATGAATTGCGTTGATGACCCACATAATACAGGAGTGAGAATTGTCAGCAGATTTTATCTCCCCAGGATCGATCTTGTGAATCGTCTAAATCTGATGTGATAATTTTGAGGGGGGTTAGGTCCAGGTTTTTTTGGCCCGTTTCTCTAATAAGAAACGAAAAAGAGCCCGAACTCATGCAGAAATGTTTTCCGGAAAATAAAAAATCGTTTTGAAACGGCTTTCATGAAAAACAAGTGAGTGGTTGGCACTCAGTATTCTGTGAACGATCAAGCTTTACTTCAGTTTCTTGCGGATCACTTCGGCCATATCCAACGTTCTTCAGAAAATTGCGAAGCACAGAGGATATCTGGGCTCTAATTGGTCAAGAGCAGTCACATGAAATCCAACATGACTGTGCCCATAAGTTTCTCATCTGCAGCATTATCATAGCTCTTAAATTCACGTTAGAAACAATTTGTTTCAATGGAATTTGGCAACAGTCATGTGGATGATATAAAATAAATTGAAAAGACAGGCAAAAACAAATTTAAGTGGAATTAGTTGGAGGAAAAGGACACTTAAAGTTCACCAGAATGCACCATTTCCGTCTGTATATCAGTCACTTCGAATCCTCCCCAAAAAATTCAGTTTTTGGGGTTCTCATCCTAAAGAAATCAAAATGAAATGAAGTGTACATTCTTGTTGCTTTTCCATGAAATATACCCTTTGACTGTGGTCTCTGACCTCTGTTTTCATTTAAAAACAAGTGATCTTGCATCTCACCAATGCAAATAAATCTGCTTAAACTGTGCCAACAACTAATAGGCGTGTCACAAATACACCCACACCCCTAAAGAATTCTAACAAAAGGTTTCCCAATGTTTATTTTATCTATGGGATGTCCGCTAATGACTCTAAAATGAAGGAAAATTGCATAGGTTTCTTATGATTTGATGTAGAACAGTTGTTTTATGTCTACACAAAGGTTTTAAGTGTCGTGGAATTCAATGGTACATACATCTCAGTAGTGGATCAAGAGGGTGGTCCAGGGGGTCCTGACCCACCTTTAAAAAAAAAAAAAAACTTTTTCCAAGTCCAAGGCCAGATAGGGTTCACGTGCACCCCCCGCCTCTCAACTCTACTACACCATGTTTTTAGCAAACCCTAAGATGTCCTAAACACGAAATCAACTGGTAACAGTAAAAAGTTCGGAATCTACTACCCATATTTCGCCAATATTGGAAGGTACCCTAAAATTTTTACGTTTTTGACGATGTCATGCAAAAATCTGTACGCTGACTAGAAGAGAATCTTCACTATAATGCCAACAAATGGTTTTGTGACAAGTATTATATACAAAATGAGAGCTTATGAAAGCTTATGATCTGCTGGTTATTATGGTATATAGTAATATAGAATTGGTGCAATTAATCTATTACTAAATCATCATTGAAGAACCACACCCCATTTCTTATTTAGCCGCCCATAAAATACCTCAATTTTTATATATTCTTTTTGACATAAACACATCAACTGTAAGTTATATATTTACTAGCTCCTTCTATTCTGCATTATCATAGCTTTCATTTGACAACAAAAATCACCCACCTAGCGTTAAAACGTAACGAGATATCATATTTTGAACGTTACCAGGTAGGCCTATATCAAATATTGCTATTGCGATGCATGAATATTACTGACATAGTCTGTGGGCCAAAGCGAGTCTCCATGCACACACTCTATAATCCTTCATGAATGGTAGGATTTTGTTCCATCTGTTAAAGATGATTATTTTGTAGCAAATTAGTCATCATTTGATCTTCCTTTTTTATGGTGGAGTTGTGGGAGTAGGGATATATCAATGACTATGTCTGTCATTAAAGTCATGATTTTGGTCAATTATAAGATAAATATTTATTGATTGACTTTCACTTAATTAATCTATACCATAAATGGTACACATGAACAGAATGGAATATAAAACAATATGATAGCATTTAAAGTTATGTGCTGACTTGCTTATAATAACAATTGTCATTTTTAT
>JAULBS010142724.1:0-12622 GCA_032355785.1 Symmetromphalus regularis | reverse complement strand
TTCATGGTAGAAGGTTGGTTAAAGTATATTTGTAAAGATAAATGAATTTCCTTTAAGAATTATCTCATCATTATATACAAATATAGGTATTTATTGTATTAATTCCTTATTATAAGGACATCAAATTTCTATGAAAACCTGTTAACGAATTGACCCATTTAAAAAATCTTCACTCACTCTCCGACAATGTGCATATGTCTCAGAAGTGGTATGTCATCTTATATTCGTGATACTAATTTACTTACTTGCATTCTGCGTAAGTTTTTATTCTCGTATTCCGATAAAACATCACTATCATGGTCATTTTCTGAGAACACCATGCCATGAAAAATCAATGCCGCCATTACAGTTCGATACAAAATCGGGCGAAAATTGACAAAAAAACTGAAAATGTTCACAGCAAACCACGCTATATTTCTAATATGGTGTTCTTAGCATTACCTAAATTGCACATGTCAAGTTATGGATTTGGCAGTAAATACAAGTTAAAAAAAACAACGGGATTTTTCCATTCTGAAGTCTGAACGGTGATTTTTTTATAGCGGGATTTCCCTTTCCAAAGTCGGAAAGGGTTAAACTGTAATGATTATAATAGAAATTTAATTATTTTGAATTTAAAAAGACCTTTTGTTTTAACTACTATATCTACATGTAAATATAATTTTAAAAATACTGAAAACAAAAATAGATTGAATTAAATGCATTTGTTTTCAAAATATGTTAGACATTTCTCTTACTTACAAATATGCCCTGTATAAAAAGTGTTAGTCTTGCACCAAGGGGGTTTCGTTTGTTTAAAAAACACTATATTAAGATTATTTTTTAAACTCTAACATTTAGACTGACAGAAGATGTTTCTTGTATTCAATCTAAGTGAAGTAAATTCATTGTACATGAACTGCTACAATGAAATAAAGAATCTCAAAAACAAGATAATCTTTGTACTCCAAGATAATCTTTGTACTCCAGTCATTGACATCCATGTTTTGTTTTATCTTATCCATCCAGTAGCAATGACACTTAAGTATTCGTTTATCTTATTCAACAAGTAGTGGTTGACACAAAAATGTTCCGTTCTCCTTCAGACAAGGAATTTAAATTGCTTCAAGAAAGCTTACACTTATCTCCGTCCTTCCAGATGCCAGTAACTGTCGGGGTTAATCTCAAATTGCATTTAGCTTTCATTGTTGGGGTGGTGATAGTGGGTGCTTAGGTGTAATGTGGGTATGTGTTAGTGTTGGGGTGGTGATAGTGGGTACTTAGGCGTAATGTGAGTATGTGTTGGGTTGGTGATAGTGGGTACTTAGGTGTAATGTGGGTATGTGTTAGTGTTGGGGTGGTGATAGTGGGTACTTAGGTGTAATGTGAGTATGTGTTAGTGTTGGGGTGGTGATAGTGTGTACTTAGGTATCATGTGGGTATGTGTTAATGTTGGGGTGGTGATAGTGTGTACTTAGGTGTAATGTGGGTATGTGTTAGTGTTGGGATGGTGATAGTGTGTACTTAGGTATAATGTGGGTATGTGTTAGTGTTGGGGTGGTGATAGTGTGTACTTAGCTGTAATGTGGGCATCTGTTAGTGTTGGGGTGGTGATAGTGTGTACTTAGCTGTAATGTGGGTATGTGTTAGTGTTGGGGTGGTGATAGTGTGTACTTAGGTGTAATGTGGGTATGTGTTAGTGTTGGGGTGGTGATAGTGTGTACTTAGCTGTATTGTGGGTATGTGTTAGTGTTGGGGTGCTGGTAGTGGGTACTTAGATGTAATGTGGGTATGTGTTAGTGTTGGGGTGGTGATAGTGGGTACTTAGGTGTAATGTGAGTATGTGTTGGGGTGGTGATAGTGGGTACTTAGGTGTAATGTGGGTATGTGTTAGTGTGTGGAAAGTGTAGCTTTGCTGTAGGCTGAACTCGGGATAGGGGGAATTAAAGTGACATTCCATGGTTTGTATTATACAAGAATTATGCTAACAGTTATTGTGTGTGTGGCGTTCAGTATGATAGGCATGTACATGTAGCAGATCTATATGTGTACAGAGGAACTGCTCCGCAAAGGCTCATTGGGTAGGTGTACACTAGTGTACACTAACTAGTCATTCACTACTGCCTTATCAAAGGCTGTCATTTGTGCTTTCCTCTCTTAAAGAAAGTGCATATAAAAGATCCCTTTCTGCTAATCAGAAAGCGTAGCCTGTGTGGTGGTAGCAGGTTTCCTCTAAAGACCATGAGTTGCATAACACCATATGTCTGATATCTAATAGCCACTGAACAAACAATATGCTTGGATCTCATTAAACAAACAATCCTTTCCTTTTGTAAAAAGTTAGTGCATAAGTCTGTGTGTGTTGGTTGCTATACAATGAATGTTTGTATATGTTTGGCTAGCTAGTGGTTAGTGCATAAGTCTGTGTGTTGGTTGCTATACAATAAATGTTTGTGTATGTTTGGCTAGCTAGTGGTTAGTGCATAAGTCTGTGTGTGTTGGTTGCTATACAATAAATGTTTGTGTATGTTTGGCTTGCTAGTGGTTATATGTTTGTCTGTAACTGTGATATACACACAGAATGGTGGTGGTGGGGAGGGTGGATGGCTGACATTTTAAAGTTTGTGTTCAAGAATGATTCAGGCTACTATGTACTCTAGCAGATGCAATACAGTGCATAGTTTTTTCCTTTTGGCATTCTAATCAAAAGAGACCAAAAAGATATTAAAAATAATCTATATACACTGTCTTTTTGTGTGCACTTTGTGTCTATGTTCAGGATGGGTTTGGTCACAGGTTTGCACCTACCCACCTCAATTATAGAAAGAGATGTTTTTTTTATCTATAATGCATTTTATACATGTTTTTTCATATGAATGTTAAAAAGAGTTCTTGGAAATTTGCCTGAACTATCCATCCCATTTTTTTGGTAACCTTTTTGTATTGGTTCCACTCAATAACTTTTGATATGATCAACAGGTTTCTTTCTACTTTAGTATGCAAGTATATCACAGACATGTACATACCAGATTGATAAAGGATGGGTACATATCTTTTGCCAAAAGAGGATTTCCGAAATCCATAATGTATTTACTACATGCAATATAGTGATGATTTTAATTGCCTTTCAGGAGATGATAGAGTGAGGCCTTATTTCTCACCCCACTTTCCCCTACTAGATCCACCTAGGTACCTGCCTATAAGTCCAACGTGAGAAGCTAATAAAATGACAAAAACTGGAATTATGTTTGAATTACATGTATTCCCCTTAACATGTTTATTTTTCGTGATGATGCAAGATGCATTTTGTTACCAACATATGGATTTATCACTGTTTTAATTGTCATTCATGAGTGCAGTCCCTCAGATTTATGTTGGACTGTCTTTACCTGAAATATGGTTCTGATCACATTTAACAGTTATAAATATTGTTTATATACAAGCAATCACAAAGGAAGAAATGTTGTTTTAAAACCTTTTAGTACAAATGTGTGTATTTGAACCTGTCTATAAAAACCAGTGCAGATTATGTTCCTTTGGAATGGTTATTAGCATTGTATAGCAGGTAGATTTTGTGTAAGGAGCGGGATGTAGCTCAACGGGTAGAGTGTCTGCCTGTGAAGCTGTCAGTCATCGGATCGATCCTTCTCAGTGGACCCATTTGCAGTAGAGACTTTTTCGTTTCCAACAAGAGGTCCACAATTGGTTTATCAAAGGTCATGCATGGTATATACTGTCCTGTCTGACATCCAATAGCCAATGATAAGATAAAAATCAATGTGCTCTAGAGGCGTCGTTAAATAAAATATTATGTTCCTTTAGAATAGTTGTTATTAGCAGGTAGCTTTTATATAGATTGAAATACTTTATTTCCCACTTTGAAGAGGCAAATCTAAAGAGGTTTTCATAGAAAGGTGGATGTTATATACAGGTAACAATTAAACCAGTTTTGACTGTATATCACCGTGTCCATAAAGATACCTATTAATAGTATTATAGCAACCACTTTTATTATGATTATTATTTGTTACACACTTACATCACATCAAGTTTGCACTCTCCAGTGTTTTTACAGTTACTGGTGACATTTGATCTTGCATGTAAATTGTAATGCATTTCGTGTTATGGTCAATCAATTGAAGGTATTTTTAAAAAGTAGTTTTTGTAAATACAGTCAAGAAATGACTGATGGGCGTTTGCCAGTGGAACGTATTCAAGCTGTTTACCTCATGCAGGTGAAAACTGTCAGGTATTGATTTTAATTGTATGAGGTGCCAAATTGCAAAATAACAAGAACTATATCGGTGTTTGCCTGCATTCTGCCGACGTTGCTGGTTTTTTCATCAAATGTTTTCCACATCATAGAATAGATTTTGGTTTCGAAGTCACAGCAAATTTGCTTTGTTTATTCTCTAGATTTGTTATTGGTTTGGCTTTTTGTCATATCCCCGCATTGTTATGGTGAAAACAACATTGGAGAAAGTATTATTAAATGGTGATGGTATTTTTTAGTTTCCCAATTGCATTTAATTATATTGTAAACAATAACATGCTAAAATGTTTTGCCATCAGTTTCTATTTGTACATTACTGCAAACAGTGCTTGGCACAGAGTACTGATGTTTCTGCTTGGCATTACAAAAATAGAACAAGTCTACAAATACTAAACACTAGACATTAGAGTTTGGATTAAGTTTCAGTGTTGCAATGGAAATTCAGCTTTACATCATTACGATTTTTACAAAAATAAACGGTTTAATGAATATTTTATCAATAATAAAATAAATACAAGAATCAATTGAGATTTTACTTGTCTGCTGGTGTTTGTTTTTAATAATGAGGTAATCCTTTTAAACATTAGTTGAAGTATGTAAGCCTGATAATCATTGGTTAAGATATTATGTAAATCTATTGGCTATTGGCTCAGCCATGACAGTCATTGATGCCGACATTATATACAGGCTATAAGACTTCACCTATATAATATATTTATTACTAAAAACCGTTCAGATTTTAAAATTTTGAAAGGAACCAAGTTATGGTCAAGACACTGGTTTGGTAAAATAGAACAATATTGGCTAAATGATACTTTTCCTGGGTATTTGCAGTATTTTATGTAACATATTTCTAAAGAGAAATTTGGTATCATTCCTTAAACACAAATAATTTTTGTCTAGTCCAAGTGAAAAACAAATATTAGAATTTACTCCATTTGGGTTTCAACAATATTTAATATGTTATTCAACTTACATTGTATCACAATTACACATTGCTATGTAACCACATAGCTATATTGAATGTAGGAAATAGAATTACCTCCCCTTGATAGCCATGTAGAGACTACCAAGCGGATACACATCTACCAATCATCCTTCTCGTTTCCTATGCCATTGAGAATGGCTGCTTATATTTGAATATGGTTGAAGGTTACTTATTACTTTGTCTACTGTTGACAAACACTTTTCCCTTTGAAGATATGAAGTCACTAAAGTTGTTTGTAACAGTGTCGTTAATCGTGTCGGTACATTTTCCTTTTTTTCCCATTTTAGAAAGAACTTAGTGCACGTGCATACGTTCCTTTCTATCGGAAATATGGCATTTTTTATTGTTTTCTTTTTCCACAGTGATTGTGTTAAAGAAAACTGCCTGTTTAGGCATAGAGCATCTCTTGAAATAAATTAATTTCGTTTTTGTTTTTCTCTTTTATTCTGACTATTACAGGTGATTTTAATTTTTATGTCAGTTTCGTCAGAGAGGTGTTGGGGCGTTTAATGTTAACGTCCATGAGGGAAGAAATACGAGGTGCGGCAACATTCAGGTGTGTGGTCCAGGCTAGTTGGCCATACTACGCCGGTTCCATCAGTGTATAGACACGGTGAGAAAGATTCCCTAAGTTTTGTCGGGCAAAACTTCGAGGAAGGTTTTCTAGGACGATAGCATCAGTGGGTCTTAGAAAACATCCTGTCTTGAAGGTGGCATTGTCAGGTGATGTCACTGTTTTAAGATGAGAGTTGGTTACCTTGACTTGAGTGGTCTGGGCTAGTTGGCCATACTTCCCTCAGTGTTTTTGACACTTGAGGAAGATTTACTGAGTTTTGTCGGGCAAAACTTTGAGGAACATTTTCTAGGAGGGAAGCCGTGAGTGTTAGAAAACAGCCTGTCTTGAAAGTGGTTTAAAGTCGACAGCTCTTTTGATTAGTTCTGGGTCAGTCTTGGAACTCCCCTGGGTTGAAATGTCAGTCATTTCGGCCGGGGCCGAGTAGGTTCGAGGCAAACTCTGCAGGTTCATAAGTCAGGCCAGGGTTAATATCCCGTGTTCTCCTTTGGCATCAGGTATGGTGGTTGCCGCTGTATTCCGACTGCCACCTCTGCTTAGTGGAGGATGGGAGTATTATGCTGCCGTGGCCGCGTGGCAGTAGTAAGTTGAGTATGTTCCTTGCTTTGTTAGATGTTTGGAGCAGGCCCTTGACTACACCTGGTGTGATTGTCTCGGTTGCCGCTTTGTCGGCTCGAGTAGTGGGTTCTCCTTGGGCATCGGGAATGGCGGTTGCCGCTTTGTCGACTCGAGTGTTGGGTTCTCCTTGGGCATCGGGAATGGTGGTTGCCGCTTTGTCAACTCGAGTAGTGGGTTCTCCTTGGGCATCGGGAATGGTGGTTGCCGCTTTGTCGGCTCGAGTAGTGGGTTCTCCTTGGGCATCGGGAATGGCGGTTGCCGCTTTGTCGACTGCTTTAGCAGAGGACAGGAGTTATTCAGGTTACACCGTAGCCGCCGTGGCGGGTGACTTGTAGCTTGAGTGAATTTGTTGCTGACAGAAGGTGGAACCAGGTTGCTGTTGCCCGTTAGCTCAGTTATGAATATGTCTTATGAACATTGTGTTCATTGCTAAGAATCAAATGCCAATGGAGGTTTTCCTCCGACAATTATCAGCAGTTGTCTGTTAATCTTTTATGAAGCAATTCGGATCATTTTTTGTTTCTTTTGTCCAGTCCGTACTTGGAGATAATTCCGGTTACACAGCCCATTTAAGAAAGGGCTAGTCAACCAGAAATAGGAAGTGACAATGCTAAGAATAATTGTCACTGTGAAGCGTGGTTGTCATCGTATTCGCATAAAAAATTAATTGAGTTCGTCAGAATCTGCTGTCTAGAGAGTATTTTCTGTATGATCTTATGAGATACGGGCAGTCTCAGTCTCTTTTTATTTTCATGTTTCTTTGGTTTTCAAAGTCATGTATGTTATGTTTGGAAGGGTCGATTTAAGTTCGATCACTTCAATTTCAGAGACACGTGGTGATATGGGACTGATGGTAGTTGGACCGAATGGTACTAGAGGTATCCAATCTGTCTGTGGGGTTGTTTTTATGTGTTTGGTCATGTGGACCTTGTTAACACATCCTTGTACAGTTTTATTGTGATTGGAACAGTAATCGGGTACAGACAACCAATAAAAGTTTGTCAGTACTCCTTTCTTGTCACCTCCTTTTTCAATGTTAAATTCACGTGCTGCACAGAGCACATCTGTTTAGCAATGTGTAGTTGTGATACAAAGTAAGTTGAATAACCTATTAGAAAATTTGTTTCTAATTTTTATTATTATTCATACCTACGAGTTGTATCACAACTTCACAAGTACCTCCCACCCTACTCCGGGAGTATTCCTTCCTTTCAACCATTCTAATGGCTCGGAAGTCGAGGAGGAGGATTGGTAGGTGTGTATCCCCCTGGTAGTATCTATGTGGCTATCAGGGGGAGGTAATTCAATTTGCTACGTTCAATATAGGCATGTGGTTACATAGAAATGTGTAGTTGTGATACAACTGGTAAGTATGAATAATGATGAAAATTAGAATATTTTTTTCTAAAATACAAGGTATTGTGGATTATTTGTCCCATATGAAATTAATGTTGATATTCAGGTGCTTTAGCAAGAGACTGACATTAATTATACAAGATACCAGTATGTTATTGCATTTATTGTCCATATTCTAAATTGAGTAGTTGGAATATTGTGAGTTATAAGGAATTATGCATTATCTTTTCCATGTGAAATTAATGTTGATATTCAGGTGCTTTAGCAAGAGACTGACATTAATTATACAAGATACCAGTATGTTATTCTAAATTGAGTAGTTGGAATATTGTGTGTTACAAGGAATTATTCATTATCTTTTCCATGTGAAATTAATGTTGATAGTTAAGAGCTTAATAAAATGACTGACAATATCAATTTCACTACAGAGATAATTATAGAATATTAAATGAATTTCCATTTCATATCATGTTTATGTCCCGAGTGAAATAATGTTCAGTTTTCACGAGCTTTAGCGAGTGACAATGAAATTTATTTCATGAGGGACCTAAACATGATTTGAAAATGGAAGTAAATTTAATATCCTATTTATTACCCATTATCAATTTTAAGTTAAATTTGAAAAAAAAAATGAACAACAAAAATGAAACCAATCATTTTCCTTTTTTTGAAACAAACTGCGAAATAAAATGATGTCGTATGATGCCAAGGTGTTATGTTCCAGTATGATATAGTGGTAGGACGTAACACTTTGATATGAACCAAGATATGTAGAACCATATGGGTAATAATTCATAATTTTTAGTTTAATGTTGGTTATTATATTATATCACTTCGGTGTAATTTAAATATGATATTTTTATTTGTTTAAAATATTTTCTGTTACGGTTTTATTGGTATTTATGCTAGAATTAATGAAATAGCTATCTCTGTACTCTGGTGATAAGCACCAAATCAGTCAGTTAAGTTGGTTATTGTATTTATTACCCATATTTTTAAATATGACCATATGCTTAAACCATTTTCTGTTGTTGTTTTGTAGGTATTTGTGCTAGACTTAAGGAAGTAGCTACCTCCGTACTCTGGTGATAACCACCAAATCAGTCTCTGTGAGTGAGTAAGGGACATATGACACAGCTTACTACCTCACTGCTGTCGTCAGTCCCCGCTGTCATGAAGTGCGCGTGTGCGGGCAGAACTCCAACCACACTGGGCTGACAGCAAATTATTCATGCAGGCATTTCTTTCTAGAGGGCATTTGTGATACGAATCTAACAGTGAAGGCGTTCCCCGAGCTTGTGTGCTGTCAGTTACTTTGCTAAAAATTTCTGGTATATTACCGTGGTGATGTGTTTCTGGTATATTACCATGATGATGTGTGTTTTGGGCTTGATGCTGCCACGAGTGAGTTGCCATTGACTGCCAAGGATGAGGATGACCTGGTTCGATCAAGATTGACCTAGTTTAATTTAGGATGACCTTGTTTAATTGAGGTTGACCTAGTTTGATCAAGGTTGACCTAGCTTAATTGATGTTGATCTAGGAAGACCATGTTTAATTGAGATTGATCGAGGTTGACCTAGTTTGATCTAGGATGACATTGTTTGATTGAGGTTGACCTAGTTTGATCGACATTGACCTGGTTTGATCGACGTTGATCTAGGATGACCTAGTTTGATCGGTAGATATGATGTCTGCTGAGTGGTGAGGTGCTGCTGTGCAGGCTCGTTATTTCAGATGGATACCTCCACATGCAGTTGTCCGGGTTGTGGGTTCATCTCTGTTATTAAGATATCTTGCTATGCTGCCAGGTCTTTACTTAACTTGTGTAAAAGGAGATTGGGAAAGGTTTTATCAAGAAAGGGCTGGTACGGATGCAGGAATTTTGGAACATGACATCCAAAGATATTTTAAATATTTTTAATATTGGAGGGTAGGTTACAAGTTAATCTAGACCAAATTGTAATGAAAAAAAAATGAAAGCAGGTAGGTGAATGATAGGTCGATTCTGGACTGCCCTAGGTCTGCCTATGAAGGGTGACAAAATTTGTGTTGTTTGATGCTAAATAATGAATACTGTATAAAAATAAAATATATGGACAGTAAAGTTTGGTTTATTTAACAAAGCCTCGAGATCACATTGATTTTTATCTTATCATCAGCTGTTGGACGTCAAAGAGATGGTCATTCTTACATATTTTTAGAGGAAACCTGCTGCAGCCACATAGGCTACTCTTTTTGATAAGCAGCAAGAAGTCTTTTACATACACTGTCCAACAGACAGGACAGCACATACCATAGGCTTTGATGAACCAGTTGTGGACCGCTGGTTGGAATGGAATAGCCCAAACTGCAAATGGGTCCACTGAGAAGGATTGATCCAATGACCGACTGGTTCACATTTATATATGGACAGATGGTATATGTTGTAATAACATACATAACTGTCAAATACAATTTCACCTTTGCATTATGTGACAATAGCTGTGCTATATTCTGACATGTCTGTGGGAAAGCATATATTAAAGATATCTTGCTGCTAATGGAAAAGATTAGCCTATGAGGTAGTAGGAGGTTTCCTCTGAAGACCATGAGATGCACACACCACATGTTTGATACCTAATAGTCACTGAATAAACAGTGTGCTAGGGTGTCGTAAAACAAATAATACTTTTTTTTTTTATCTTCAAACACTTTTTTTTTTTAATCAAACACATTTTGTTTGCTTTCCTGATTGTAAATTTTTCCTATTTCTTATTACACAGTCTGAGTGGGGATCTATCAGTATAGCAAGAGATCTTGGTGGGGATGAGGGTGTTGGAACGCAGCGTCAGTGGTATTGTAGCAGACTAACTGGTCTTTCAAAGGATTTCATCAGCATCATGTTTCATCGTTTACTCATCATCACATGATGTTGCTTTAAAAAAAATAAACAGTGTCATCATCGTTCCATTCACAGCAGGCTGTGGCACTTTAAAAGTGCCATAGCCAATCAAATTCATAGATTCAGTTTCCATGCTAATTAGTTACCATGCTAATTAAATAAAGTGCTAATGACATTGTTATGACTGAATACACAATTTGAAAAACAATCATGGCTGTTACATTTGTTGTAATTAATTGGTTGCAGGTTTGTCTGGAGGTTAGAAATTATTAATGCTTGAATTGAGGATGCTACTACAATAAGGTAGTCAAGTGCCATTTTTGCATTTTTTTCAGAAACGGCCAAAACTGTATTTTTTTACATATTTTTAGACCAAAACACTAGAATTTACATGAAGTATGATAGGAATGATAAAAACGAACATGTTGTTTAGAAAACATGCTTAAAAGTGGGTTTTATTTGAAAAATTCATTTGATGTTATGCAAGAAGGTGACAAGTCCATGTTTCAAGTTTATCAGCTGCTTTCTAGTCAGTAAATCAGCATGATTAACAGGAAGTCGCTATCTTTAATTTTTTCACCTTTAGGGCAAGAAGGGGGCTATGTCCAATTGTGGTAGACTTGACACCCATGTATACTGGCTTTAAATAGCAATTGAGTTGCACAAAGTTGCTATATATAGAATATACATGGGTAGTATGGTGTAGAGACCAGCCTGGTGTCAAGAAATGGTACTAACTATAATTTGTAAACATCACTTGACTTCTTCATTGCACTAGAATACTCAATTATCCATCGCATATTTTTAGTAGCGTTTTCATACTGGTGATATCAGACCCCATTATGAATAAAATTGCCAAAAGGAAAACTAATTTAACTCTGTTTCTCATACATTTTTGACGTGTTTATAAAGTGTGGGTTTTTCTTCTGTAACTTCACAAATGAAAAGTGCTTTCTCGAAACTCGCTAAGTCCAAAATTATTGGTAACTGGAGATAAAATCTGAATAAAATGCTTAGTCATTGGTTTCACTTTTAAATCATAGTGTAGACTACACATAAAATGCCAAGATGCAGGAAATTTGGAAAAGGGGAGATTCAAAAATATTTTGGATAAAGAATAAATTGGCAGCCAAAGTAAGTTGTCTGGACCCTCCTCCCCCCACTCCTCCCAACACCTGGGTTATGCTTGTACTCATAATTTGTAAAAATAAATTGTTAAATTGATTTCTCTTGGACTTAGCATGTTTACAAAAACGCTCTTCAGTTATTTTGAATTATTAACAAAACTTACTAAGAACAATTAATTTTGTTAACTACTAAAACATTTGAAGGAAATGGCAGTTATCCACATTGTTGGTAGAACATTAAACTTAGATTATATCTGTGTTAGAGAATCAAGACATTGAAGCCGTGATTGTGTTTATCAGTTTGTTTACACCCAAACCTACATCTGCACATTATCTGTCATAGGCAAAAAGTGATTCTGTTCAAATAGGTCAGACACATCGGTCTACTTTGAACAGTGAATTATCTCCCTTCACAATTCGGGAATGGGATGGGTAGTGCATCCACAAATATGTTTTAGAGTTGCAATATTATGACTAAATAGGAAAACATTTATGGCTGAAGGGTATCTGGACTTCCCACCTCCACCTCTGGATCTGCCTACACACAGAAAGAAATTAGCCCTAGAGGTTGATTGTTGGTAATTAGCAAATATTGGTGTTTATGTATACGTGTATATTGAGGGGTTAGAGCCAGAAGGTCTTAAGCACACTTACGTTTAAAATCACTTTTACATCAAATGATGTATTGTAGTATAATGCTGTATGACAAAATATGGTTACCACATGACCATATTTGATAATGATAGCACAACTGGTTTATCAAAGGCCATGGTATGTGCTGTCCTATCTATGGGACGGTGCATATAAAAGACCCCTTGCTGCT
>JAULBS010142713.1:0-12622 GCA_032355785.1 Symmetromphalus regularis | reverse complement strand
ACAAGCAACGGACTTTACCAAAAAACACAAGAATAACATTAAAATTTTTAATTATTGGGGGGCGGCAGCCCCCCCCCCAGTTCCAACGCCCCTGTAAGGCCTTGCAAATTTGTTTTATTACTTTTTAATTATGGTAATTGTAGCTCGTGCTTTACTGATTGATGGCAGCTACCCATTTGATGATGACCTATGTGACATCATTTGTGAATCTCTGGACAACCTCTTTTCTCTTGCTTGCAATATAGCGGGACCATCTCGAATACCCTATGTTAGTATCTTCCTTCTCTCCAATGTGGTTGAGGTATGTATGCATTTATATAATAAATTGAAATAGTTTCTGATGTTGTTTTCAACAAACAAAAATTGATGGGTAGGCATCTTATATATTCAGGGGAGCGGGACGTAGCTCAAACGGTAGCGTGTCTGCCTGTGAACTGGTTGGTCGTCAGATCGATCCTTCTCAGTGGACCCATATGCAGTTTGGGCTATTTTCCATTCCAGCCAGTGGTCCACAACTAGTTTATCAAAGGCCGTGGAATGTGGTGTCCTGTCTATGGGATGGTGCATATAAAAGACCCTATTTGGTTGATAGTACATTTAGGCGTGGGTGGATACGGGAGTTAGAAAAAGGAAGGATGCAACACACAGTGTCTATCAAAAAGCAGGTGCATACAGTAGTTGATGTTGTATAACAAGGAAAAATAAAGAATTTATAAAACAAAAATAGTGTGCACCCCTGCACCCTTGATCTGCCTATGATTTAGGTTAATTTTGCTACATTTTAATTTAATAGTATCCATTCTCAACATTGATTTAAAGTGCCTTTACCCAGTCACAAATTGAAAGCATGAACACTATGTCGACCCCAATTTTGGTTTAATTCTGCAAAATTTGAGATTGAATGCTGGATCTAACCAATCATTTTAACATTCTCGTTAGCTTTTTTGTCATCATGCAAAGATCATATCTGATAGTGATTTGATCCTGTCCCTCATCAGTATTTCAAATATTATTTGCTTCTCTTCTTTGCTGATCCTTAAGTAAATATACATATGTTGTTTATATGATCTTTCAGCACTTCTATATGAATATTTAGCTAATGAGTCCCACAGATTAATGCAATCAAATATTTGTCTTTCAGGATGAAAAATAAGTCTTTTAAACTTTTAAAAGTGACTGATCTTTGTAAGTGGGAATAGCTAGCTCAGTTAGGCTGTTTTTCTACAATGCAAAAGATAAAAATCAGTGTGCTCTAGAGGCGTTGTTAAATAAAGCCAACTTTACTTTATTTTTTATTTAGAAGAAAAATATTAATTTCAGTATGTTTTTAACAAGGTAGTGATTTTTATAAAATTATATTTGAGAATACTTTAAATTAAAAATTGCAATAATATGTTTTAGAAATAATGAAGTAGTTATATTATCTTAATATCATCAAATAACTGCACTGTTATGTCAACTCATTGTCAACAATTGGGACATCTATCTTTTGGGAGGGAACCGTAGAGTTTCCAAAGCAGTGTATTGTTGAATCAATTTCCATTAGAGGTATCATAGAACTATTCCCTCTTCCATTCAGTTGTCTACAACTGGTATATTAAAGGATGTGCTGTCCAGTCTATGAGAAATGGATATAAATATAGTAGATGCCTTGCAGCTAATGTAGTACTGCAGGTTTCTTCTGTATCCATGTGTCAATAAATACTGAGTGTTTGATACCTAATATCTTTTGATTAAACAATGTGATTGAATGTTAAATATTTCTTTCCTTTTTTTAATTCTGTAATATTGTTAACTTAAGTAGTAACTATTTTTTTTATTATTCATTACATGAACCTGCTGACCCTTCATTTTGCTAAATTAAAATGAAATTAAAAGTGAAAATTGACACTTATTTTATTTCTGGCAACTGTCCTGAAGGCTAGAAAAGAAAAAAAGAAGAAAAAACCTGCACCATTGCTTAAACAAAAAAACCTTTAAATTTACACTTTGAAGTTGAATAATTTCTTTTCATAGTTGTTGAATATAGAAGTATGCAGGCATATGGCTAGTTAAATGAGTAAAACTGATACAATTACTTTTATACCAAATTGTATTTTCCCATCCCAAGATATTTTGTAACTTTTTTTGTTCTTTCTTACTTCCTATCCTATATTTTGGGAGCCTATGTTTGAGAAGCTAAAAATAAAGAACTCTGGCCTAATCCATGTTTTATTATAGTGAATATTATCCTGTTACTAACTGTTTTAACTCTTGTTTTAGTGTTTACTTCCCATATCATATGTGAAGTCAAACTTCACCCGAATTCAGAATGCTTTAAGTCAGTTGAAGAAGAGTGTGAGTGAAATGAGTCGACCACCAAATCGTAATGATGTTTCTTACGTTTCTGGTATTCACTCAGCCAGTGAGCAGTACAAAAGACAACAAAACTCCATTTCTCAGGTATTTCAAATACTTTATGATTTTTAATATCAGATTTTTTGTTTCTCCCAAAGAGAGAAAAAATATTGTTGAATGTTTGACAAAACTGTTATTCTTTGGTTTTGTTGTAACTAATTAAGATTTACAATTTACTTGTATATTGTAAAGATATATGTTGAATTGTAGATGCACTGATTATCCACGATAACTGAAATCGGGATGGAATCGTGGAAAAACCTATCTGAAACGGAATTCCCGATTTTCTCCGAAAACATTATTACTCAAATCATTACAAATTAGCTCAAATTCCTGCTGGTCCATAGGGCCAGCTCCATTCAGAAGTTACCAGCCTAAAATAAGATTAAAATAATAGCTACAATAAAATTAAGTCAATAAATGATGTTTTTGCATAGGATCGGCTGACAAAAATATCTCCAGGCCCAAAATTAATTTAGCCTGTCAAAACTACATGTAGTTGGGATTGCAGTGTTTTGATAGCATAAAGTTATGTGAACAATATCTGTTTTTTGTGACTTTAATGATTATTTCGAAGCACAAAACTAGTAAGAATAGGTAAACATAGAAATTATGAATTAGCAGTAATATTTATGATACAAATACAGGCACCATGCAACCAGGCAAAGTGAGCAAAAACTTTGCTTTGATTTCGCCCTGTCACTGTCGGGCGACATCAGAGTTGCCTTGTAAAAACAATGGACACTTGTTTAGCTGTTGGGTTCATGGATGACTGATCAAGAATTGAAAGAGAGGAAGCTTTTAATTTAAGCTCTTTCAGATTAATTAATACAGTATTTATTATCGCTGCTTACTTCTTTGAAATGTAAAAAATAATAACTCATAATTAGGACCAAGTCTCCCTCTTGTTGAAAACTTCTCCCTTTCAAGTTTAAGAGGGAGCTCCCTAAAATTCAGACCTAGCTTGAACCCGGTGAATACTTTTAAATAAAAACTTGAGTAGAAATACTAAGATGTGATCCAGCCATCTTATAATACTAGTTGTATTCATGTTCATGGGAAGTTTAATCATCTCTGATGGAGTAAGTCAAATTAAACTTGGAACGAGCTCAAAAGGTGGAGTATATGTCTTATAGAGGCACTGATTTTCCGTTTCAGATTTTCCCCTTTTCCATTTCAGAATTTAACAAATTCCGTTTTTTCCTTTTCTGAAAATTTTATTATTTCATTTTGTATTCCATTGAAACATTTCCCATTAAACATACACGCGCACAAAAAAAAGAAGAGAAAACCCAACAACAAAACAAGAATCAAGAAAAAGAAAAAAAAAATGAATTGAAACTTGTTTAATACACCATGCTATAGAGTTCAGTAAGTCTCTGTTTTTGCGAACATTTTCTAATCTAATTAGAATTGATGACACACAAAAAATTCCATTTCAGATAGGTTTTTCCACGATTCTGTCCGCATTTCCATTATCATGGAAAATCAGTGCCTCTAGCCTTAGGTGCAATGGGTCTGCAAATTTGAGTTATTTCTTGTTCTAGCAAGTGGACTAGTACTTGGGAAACAAAGGCAGTTTATGTCTTGTTTCTGGGAAAGCATACACAGTTCCATGGGGGTGGGGGCACACATATCGCACATCCCCCCCCAATTTTTGGGCAATGAACATTTTTCTTGTAAAACCCTAAGCGCAAGTACAGACTAACGCAGCAATTACAAGTCCCATAAGCACTTCTGCAGTTATACCCCCACTATTCACAATTGCTGGAACTGCCCCTTGGAAGTGCATATTAAAAATACCTTGCTGCCTATGTGGTGGTAGCAGGTTTCCTCTAAAGATCATGAGTTACAAACAATATATGTTTGACATCTAACAGCTGATGAATAAATAAATTGTTAGGGTTTGTTTTGTTTAATGACACCACTAGAGCACATTGATTGATTAATCATCTGCTATTGGATGTCAAACATTTGGTTATTTTGACATAGAGTCAAGAGTGAGCAAGCCTTCAATAGGTTTTGAACCACTGTCATCAGTTTGAGAGTCCGACGTTATACTGCCGGATTACCGAGGCTCACAATGTGTTATGGTGTAGTTAAAAAAATCATCGTGATAAATTTGGATACAGATTCAGGAACCCAGTCTTTATATGTCATTTGTTGTATGAAAAGAAAGAAAGAAAATAGAGGCTGAGTCGTTATAGATCTTGTGTAATGTTTGTATTGCTCAGTATTTAAATTTATTTATTATTTGTATATTATTTAACAATTCTTTCACCACAAAAATTAACATTGGCTATTGTGGTGGTCGAACTGTCTTTTAAATTACAAGGATTAAAAAAAATTAATTGTGCAGAAGGCTAATTTAGTATATATAGCAAACTACATACAATATAATAATTAAATATATAAAATAAACAATAAATAAATATGACTATGGTATTAATATTTAAAATGTATATATTCCTTGAGGTACTTGATTAATTTATAATATATTTAGGTTGGCACAAACTTGAACCAACTGGAAATTATAGTACTTACCTGTCAGAGTTCCCGCTTTGTGCAGCAGCAGCTGGAATCGGTTGTGTCATCTATGGAGGTAGAGCACATTAAGGTATGACATCATTAAATCATTGTGATAGTATGATAATGATGATGAGGATGATGATCATTGTGATGATGAAAATAATGATCTTAATACTATCTCTTACTAACTGTATGGGAGGACTCAATGTAGGCCCTTACCCTTATGTTATATTTGTTTTTGCTAGGACAATAAAGAATTTTAAAAAAAATATTGAAATGAGTTAATTAGCTATAAAGTTATTCTTCCTAATATCAGGAACAAAAATTAAGAAATATTTCCATTGGCCTTAGGGACTAGTAACCTAGAAAAGGTACCATTCCCCATGAAAATTTACCAGTGTGTGACCCCAATTATACTGAATGGATAATCAGCATCTCAAAATAACATGAATTCTTGTATTATGCAAGACAAAACACATCTACTGGCCCAGGGACTAATGTTAGTTAAATTATACTGTGATCTAGTGGAGTGGGATGTAGCTTAAACGGTAGCCTTTGAAGCTGTCATTTGTCAGATCGATCCTTTTCAGTGGATCCATTTGCAGTTTGGGCCATTTTCCATTTCAACCTGTGGTCCACATCTGGTTCATCAAAGGCCTTGGTCTATTTTCCATTCCAACCAGTGGTCCACAACTGGTTTATCAAAGGCCGTGGTATGTGCTGTCCTCTCTGTTGGATGGTGCATATAAAAGATCCCTTGCTGCTTATCGGAAGGAGTAGCCTATGTGGCGGCAGCTTGTTTCCTCTGAAAAAAGACATATGTCCGAATGACCATATGATTGACGTCCCAATAGCAGATGATCAGATAAAAATAAATGTGCTCAAGAGGCGTCGTTAAATAAAACAAACTACTTTTTTACAAAGGCCATGGTATGTGCTGTCCTGTCTTTGGGAAAATGCGTATAAAAAACCTCTTGCTGCTTATTGAAAAGAGTTACCTATGTGACAGAAGTGTGTTTCCTGTAAATAAATATGTCAGAATGACCATATGATTGACGTCAATTAGCTAATGATAAGGTTAAAATCAGTGTGCTCTAGAGGTGTCGTTAAATAAAACAAACTACTTTTTCTACTGATCTGATGAACTGAGTGGGAAAAAGCTCAGTGGTAGAGCATCCACCTGAGGTGCAGTGGTTCATCAGATTGATCCCCTTTCATGGACCCATTGAACTATGTCTTGTTCCAGTCAGCAGGCTATGACTGGTATATCAAAGGCAACAGTATGTACTATCCTGTCCATGGGAAGATGCATATAAAAGACCTTTTGATGCCAATTAGAAAGATTAACCTATGTGGTCGTATCTGGTTTCTTTTCTGAATTGTGTAACACAAATACAGCATGTAACACCCAGTAGCCATAGTTAAAAACAATATCACAGGTATCATTAACTAAACGGTTCTTTCATATCCAGTGATATCTGCCATACTTAGGTGAGTGGGCAAGCATTATGTAGTTTCGTTTCACATTTCCAACTTTAGCTGGCGACATCACACATTTTTAATATTAATTCCCACAATAGAATTCTGTTTCAACCCTTAATTAGTTGTTAAAAAAACGCCAGTGAAACCATTACATATTTTCTATTAGTGTTGAAAACATAATTAGATTATCTCTCCCCATTTTGTGAGCTATCCTGATGACATTTAAAAAATGTGTGTACCCATTACCAGGTAATGAATTAGATTGGCTTAATAGCTAGGTCTTGCAGCAATCCATAATGAAAACTGACAGTATTATTTGTTACTTGTCAATTTACTGAGTTTATTGTTTTGCATTAATCAGTTTCAGAGTGTCGATCCATTTCTATTTTCAATAATTCACCTGGAACCTTGTTTTTTTTATTTATGTGTACATTATTGATAGTGACAAGCAAGCTATTTTCTGTTATTAAAGAGCTGATGTCTGCAGTTAAGTAATTTAATGTCTTTTACTAATTAATACAAAAAAATAAATATAGGTGTGATTGTATAAATGATATATGTTTCTCTATTATAACTCTTGTCATCTTTTCTCAACAGATTTCTGTACTAAATTTAAAACATAATTTTTATATTTAGTGTGATTTGTTCTTACATTCAAGATCAAATGGGTATTTTTGTGATTCAGGTTAACCCAATGAAAATATCTTGAACTGGTGTAGCTGAAAAGTTTTTGCCAAGTCGGACAAAATGTCAGAGGTAAAAGTACTTTACGTCTGACATTTTAGACTCACGTCTGACGCCAACCTTTTTCATATTGCTGCGATAAAAAAAATAAAATAAAAAAAAATGATAATAATTTTTAAAAATGCTTAAAAGATCAACATGCAGACTTTTGAAACATGGCAGCCCTCATAACAATAGCGAATGTTGGCCATTTCATTGATTCCTTTCAAAATTTCACATTTTGTTCACGATTTTGTTATGTTGGACATAATGTCCGCTATTTAAGTGCAGAGTGTCATTCATTTGTTTGTTTTCACGAAAAGTCCAACAAGCTGACGTTCTTTCGACTACACTGTTGAGCCAATGAAATCACTCTGTAGTGCCTGTGAATGCTTATGTTGAATGTAAGGATGTTGATTGTAGAATTATTTTTTTTGTCGAAGGGTACAATTGTATTTTGTGTTAGTAAAAGACATCAAGTTATTGAACTGCAAATATTTTCACATTTAACTGGAAATAGTTGGTTTGCCATTATCAAGTTAATACACATCAATAAGTTCAATTAATTTTTCAGGTGAATTATTTACAGGCCTGAAAATAATTAGTTTTGCTCTATCAGTCAAATAAAATGTTCCTGTCATCCAATTTAATAGATATATTTTAAATTAAAAATACAATTTAGGTTTAATGTGTAATTTACCCATTTCTTCTATATACACAAGCTGTACTAAGCCATTTTTATATAGAAATGTTGATTTTTATTAAAACGTTAAAACACAAGTGTCTGACAAAATGACTGACATACATGTAGCTAACATTTTGACTGTCAAATCTCTTGAAACAATACATTTTTACAGGACAATATCTATGATTGGTCACTTACCTCCAGGTTTGTATTTAAAGTTGAAATGAACTGGCACTATATATACTTTATTAATCAAAAGCATGAATATGTACACTGGACTAGAACACTAGAAATAAATTCTGATGGAATAAATGCCCAAAGATAAATAGTTCTCCAGAACCTCTATTCTAATAATGAGGTTCTTGATTTTTTGTTAATCAGGGTCCCAGTCCATTTTAGCATATGGAATTATATTCCACCTACAACAGTATATTTCCAGAACATATCATTTCTGATGATATAATGCTGCATGCTAGTCCAACATTGACATAACCACTACATGGTAGAACAGCACTGACATAGCCACATTGGATAATTAGTAGCATCAAGTTGGTCTATACTGCCCAATCCAAAGTAAAGTTTGTTTTATTTAATGACCCCTCTAGAGCACATTGATTTTTATCTTATCATCGGCTATTGGACATCAATCATATGGTCATCTGACATATTTTATTTAGAAGAAACCCACTGCCGCCACATAGGCTACTCAGACAGACAGAACAGCACATACCACGGCCTTTGATGAACCAGTTGTGGACCACTGGTTGGTACAGAAAATACCCGAAGTTGTAGATGGGTTCACTGAGAAAGATAGATCCGACGACCGACCAATTAACAGGTGGACTGGCCAATCCCAAGTTCTTATTTACCATTGTCCCACCTACAGCATGTCCTCTGGATGTGTAATTATGGGCATGAATGATGCTTAGAATTGGTTCCATTACAAAAGGTTAATTACATAAAAACAAAACATTCACTGCACTTGTCACTATTACATCTATTTTCAGACAACCCTTCTCACCTCTAAAATGCTATTCATAAAATGTTGATTTTCATGACCTTTCATTTGACATTTTAAATTTAATTTAAATTTGTATGCTGGAGCTAACACCTGAGTATATTGTTTGTATGACTTAGAAAATGTCAGTAACCATCAACAACCCCTGACTATTGATATTCTTATCCCTAGCGTATTGTGGGTGTCACCATCACATCTATGTCAATGGATGAGGCATTCGATGGGTTTGAACAGAATCCAAGCAGTTTGGAATCATCTCACTCTGTTTGCAGTCCTCTCAGAGAGTTGGTGGATACAGTGACTTTGGATGCTGGCAAGTTATTAAAAAAACACATAGATGATAACTCTTTAACAGTTATGTATTTGACAATATTTTTAGTCTCATTCTTTGTAAATTGCAGGAAATACGAATTTGTCCAAGTAATGAATATGTCATAGTATAGAAATAGTCCTGAAAATATGTTCCTTTGGAATTTGTATACAAGAATGTAAGGTCTTTCAGAACTTTTATTCATGGAATGAGACATCTGCGTAACATTTAAAACAAATAGCTAGCAGCCACTTGCTAAACTACCCTCACAAGCACATTTTCTCCCTTGGGTTGGAATTGCCTTGTCTATACATGTACCTCAAAACGATGATAGATTCTATTAGTGAGCCTCGGTAATCCAGCAGTATAATGTCGGACTCACAAGCGGATGACAGTGGTTCAAAACCTTTTGGAGGCTGGCTCACACTTAACTACATGATTAGTGGTGTTAAACAAAACAAACAAAAACAAAATGAAACCAGTGAAATACTTACTTGCCAACAATAGCTGTGCCCTTTTAAAACCTGTTCACTGGTGCCCATTTTAGAAATTTATTAATCTTTGCATTGTTGACCCACACTGACTGTGGACTATAGTTTATTTATTTAATTTGGTTATTAAATACATCTAAAGATTTGCTTTAATGGATAATTGCTTTCCTATCTAGTACAAAGTGATAATATTTTTAAATCCATTCCTTATGCACAGGATTCGAACACCAAAGAAATTCACTTAATAAAGTGGTAGAGATGCAGTCATTTGTTTTTATGGATCAGACATTCATTAGTACGTATACCATTGTAATTATACTTTTAGTCTGATTAAAAATAACAGATTACCACTAATACTAAGTAACTGTATTCAGTTTGCAGTTGTAGTATTTTCTGACAAGATATGATGCACTTTTCACAAATTACCTTGAACAAATGCCATGTTTATCAGATGTACCTAATGTCAAAAGTGCATCTTACACCAAGATCTTTTCAGTGGCTTTTTATACAGGTTTTTTTGTGATGAAATGTTGAAGCATCTTATTAATAAAATAATGACTAAACAAAAAACAAATTTAAATTAATTTAGATTATTTAAGATATAATTTAAAAAAGTGATCTGTGTTCTGTTCTTGTCACATTATGAATATTTTTATTTTTATTTGTTTTTTTAAATTTATTTATTTACTTATTTATTGGTTCATTCTAATGAATGGGGGTGGGGGTAAAGGGGTGGAGGACCAAACAAAATGTAAAAGAATTCAGATTTATTTATGTACATATATAATGCAAAATGGCAAATAGTCCAGGGTTCTAATATCCACATTTTTTAAAGAAACAAAATCAACCCAATGATGGCGTAGTGAAATACAATTTCCAAAAAAAAAAAATTCAGCTATTGGAATAAAAAAAAACTATTTAAAAATTAATCTCTTCAAAATATTAAATCAGGATTATAGGATACATAAATTAAGTATAAAAATATGGCCTAAACTTTACATTCACTTGCATTATAGTCTTGCAACATTTTAATATGTGAGGAAACAATTTTGTTTAAAAAATCTGTCATTTGATGTAAATGTTCATCAAAGGCTGTGGTATGTGCTATCCTATCTGTCGGACTATGCATATAAAAGACCCCGTGCTACTTATTGGAAAGAGTAGCTTATATGGCGGCAGTGGCTTTCATCTAAAATAAATATGTCAGAATGACCATATGATTGACGTCCAGTAGCTGAAGATAAGATAGAAATCAGTGTGCTGTTGAGCAAGGGCAAAAATCCATTCCTGAAAGTGATTTTAATTTTAATTTCACTGAAATTTTCAGTTTTTGTAAGCTAAAAATGGGGGGAATAATTATATAGGTGTCCCCCCTGGGATTTACGCCCATGCTGTTGAGGCATTGTTTAATAAAATAAAAACCTTTAGGTAAATGTCTAATTTATGTTTTCATTCAGATCAGCTGAGTCTTCAGAACTTTTTTCATGCTTGGTTGATGGATTCTGGGGGTGATAGTGATTATCTTCACTTGGTTCTGCCTCCTGCTATTTCAGGTTAGATTTAATGGGAATTAATCTTGGCTTATTATTATAACTTTTATAAGCTTTATTGTGTATTTTCCATTATATTAACAAAACAAAAAAAAATAAAAAATTGGTTGCTTGGTTTAGTTGTCAACATTTTACATTTGAAATGGAGTGGGTTAATGCCTATAGCTAAATTTAAATAATCATTTAAATTTCATTTGAAATCACCCTCTGCCTCCTAAAAAGAAAAAAAAAAGAAATTAAAATCTACATTGTATAAACATACTATTTCGTGTCACGTCAGATTAGCACCATCATTTTTAATAATAACTTTTCTTCTGGAGATTGTAGAACAAAAAGTAAAACGGTTTTGGAAATAAAACGAAAGACCTAATTTTATACAAAATTTCAAGAATATACAGTATACTGAATATTAAATATTTTATAAGGAAATTCTTTTTTTTTATGCCATTTTGGCTGGGTTTTTAGAACTTTTCAGTAGCCACCATATATAATCACTAACGTTATGAAGTAAAATACTTTTGTATATCATGTACACATTGCAAAACATTTGAAAGGCAGTTGTTTGTCCTTTTGGCACTTATTTTTCAACTGAAAAACGCTGGTGTTTTGATGTTCCAATTCCGGTGACGCGAAGTATAATTTGTGGGGGAACTATGATAAATTACTTATTTTATTTTAAAAATTAAGTTTATAATGGGAAAAGCCAAGGGCTAATTACTAGGAAATACTGGACCTTCATCCAATCTTTAGTGATGGATGAGAAGACCCAATTCTTTTAAAAGCCAGAGGCCACACATCTATTTTTACCCAACCCAGTTATTCTTAATTATTTATTTTGTTTTGAAGGAGCAATAATTTTGAATGTAAAGTTGAATTTTATTCTTTAAAATATAAGAATACAAAAGTTTTAAAAAAGGATTGCTTTATAGTGACAGATACGTATGACCATTGGTCATATATTTGAACTGTTTATACTTGGATATGGGTTCAGAAGCTCATGATAACCAGGTGCAGAATAACATGGTGTTTAAACAAGTCTAGAAATGCTGTTAAAGCATTTAGATGAATTCTTAACTCATTATTTTTTCTTTGGGATTTCCATTTTTGTAAAAATGCAATTCTTTTGACCATGGGATTTTATTTCCTAAAATGTCTCACTTTGTTAGTTTAAACATCATTATAAATGGAAGACCACCCCCTCTAAATTTTGCAATATAAATAACTTTTTTAAATTATTATTATTATTTTTTTAACATTAAAGAATCCAGTGAATCGGCATTATATTATTTGCCCCCCCCCCCAATGGATTTTCTGAATCTACCACTGGTGTGTGTGTGTTTGTTTGCCCTTATTTTCAGTGTCCCCTACGTGTACTGTTCCTCACCGCGGTGTAGGGGTGACAACATTCTCATGGATTTTCCATGAGAGTGGCTAATA
>JAULBS010142712.1:0-27208 GCA_032355785.1 Symmetromphalus regularis | reverse complement strand
AAAAGACAGGTGCATATTTTATTCATTGTTGAATTATTCACTAGCAAATTATATGTTCTGAAACGGGAACAGCCCCCACCTCCCCCATTATATGTTCTGAAACGGGACATTGAATAGGACTTCACACTGTCAATGGAGCACTTGCCAAAGATGCTTTGATCAAAGGATCATACCCTTTAGTGGACTTATTCTCAAACTGTTTTTTTCTCAACATCCCAACCAGTACACCATGACTGGTACATCAAAGGCCACGATATGTTCTGTCCTATTTGCAGGAGTGCCATTAAATGATCCCTTGCTTCTAATACAAAAATGTAATGGATTTCCTCTGATGACTGTCTAAATTATAAAATGTTTGACATTCAACAGCTGAAGATGTGCTCTAGTGGTGTTGTTAAACTAAAACTTTTTTTTTGTCTATTACAAATGTGACAAATGTCTGGTTTATGAAGATACTTAGATGTTTATCAAAACTGATAAATTAGCCACTAACAAACCATGAGAGCATGCCCTCAAACCACTCAGTTAAACTGCTACGACAATTATTCGTTGAAAGCAATAATTCACCGGAAATCAGTCATGGAAAAAGAATCATCAACATACATATAGAAATATTCTGAATGGTACAAAAATTCTCATTTGAACATTTATTAACTAACATACGGTACTACATGTACCCGGTACTTTATAATTTTACTAACTTAACAGTGTTTTCATGGAACTTGTGGAGTCCATGTGACTTCAAACAGAGGAAAACAATGTTTTATAATTCCCAGTGTATGCATTATACCCTTGATTATCTACCCACTCCCCCAAAGAACTTTACCTCTTTGAATAATTGTCTATTAATGAGTAACAATATTTCAAATACACATTTTATGAGTTATCTCAAAGTTGTGGAATTAGCGAGTTTTATTAAAAAACTCTTCATTTATAAACATATGGGTTAATTGTTGCAAGAATAATCAATAGATACATTTTCCAGTAAAATGATTTTAGGTTTTTAAATTTCATGAAAATATTTTTTTTTACCTAAGAGAAAGAAAGTTCTCCAATTGTTTATTTTAGTAAAATAATTCCTCAATAATGGTGATATGAGAAATAACATATTGATTGACAATGATGTCCTGCCAACAATTATATTACTTAATTTAAATAAGCAAATCATGGACCACTGATTTTATATTTATCTCATTTGAAATAGAAATTACGCTGTAAAGTATTGCAGATAGGGAGAAAACAAAGAAGTTTTTCATTACACAAGCACACACACACACAAAAAAGAACTTAATTCTCAGTTACCAGATAATAATTCTGAATATTGTAAAATATAAGATAGAAATATTTTAAAAGCCTGCTCATCCATTAAATAGCAACAATTATAAAAAGTGCATATTTCTGAAAATGATGTTGACAGTGGTTGTGTCAAATGATCTGGTTTGACATTCTGCTATTATGGATAATATTTTTCTACACATTGCTGGATGCTCTGCAAAGTTTGACATTTTACTTGTAAATCATCAAGATCATCTGTAATGCACAGATTAAGATCTAAACTTTAAGATGTGTGTTCACACTAATAATTACAATGGGATAACTGTAAAAATGAAATATCTTGTGATCCTAAAATTACATGTTTTTAAGTCAGAGCTCGTAAATCTAGTGTCACAATCCATTTATTAGGTTATTTTCAACTGATTTGAATAAATAAAATTATTTGTTAATTGAAAATGTTTCATATGTTATAACAAGATGTACTAAATTAAACAGTAATTATTACAAGTACTAGCCCTGATTAAACCTGTGTGTAAAAAAAATTAGAAAAAATAATTCTAGATACAAAATTGATGTTATAATGGTTAAAAGTATAATATGTATGTTTATGTTCTGATTATAACTACTACTAGTTTCATACTTTATATTTTAGCAGTGAAACTTGAATCTACCATTAATGTAACCTAAATGCATAAAACATGTTTCATCTCAAAATATTACTCACATATAATCTCTCATTGCATACACAATATGAGTCCAAGGAATAAAATAGACAAGTTTTGAACAAATCACTTACAGCAATTTTTGTACATACGTATTACATGTGTACTCTGGTGAATTTTATTTCAATTGTCATCATATATATAAGTAATCAGATCTGCCTTCCATGATTATAATTAGTGATGTGGATAGAATCAGATCTGACAAAAATACATTTATCTATTTCTTCAACCCAAATATCTTGCCCATGACTAATAAAAACTTCTTAAACAGCTTTCAGCTCATTCTACAAAGATGTAAAGAAAGTAACATATTAAAATCATAATCTGTAAGAAAATGTTTTATGTTAACCAGTATTTCCTGCTTTACCCTGAAGAGCATCAAGATTATGATCACAATTCTTTAAGGTAACATTGAAGTGTCAGGAAATGGGTCTCGACATGTAACATACATAATGTGAAATCGGCCTCTTTACAGGCACTAGTTACTACAATTTGTACAAACGGTAATTTCTTAGTATTTCTTTTTTTTCTCTATTAAATTACAAACTATTTATAACTTCTTGATCAGAATAAACTTTTTGGTATGTCTGATGTGTTTCATAATTTTTAAGTTGGTGTTTGTAGTACAGAATCTTGAAATTAATTTTATATGAAACAAAAGGTGCTTTGTTTTAAATTTTATGTACAATTAGTACTTATACGCACCTATTACACTAGCTGAGAATGTTAGAGATGCAGTCATATTAAATGTATGCACTGGAAGTTATCAGATGAATAAAACAAAACTGACTTAAAATCTTGTCAAATTACCTGACAAAACAAGAAACCTCATGCTGGGAATGTTTTAAACAAATCTCCTTTTGATTTCTTCTCTAGAGAATAAACATGTTCTACATGCCAATTTATACAACTGACCAATCAAATCCCTTTAACATACAGTATGATTAAAACATATCTCATACATAAACTCTTATCATTAATAGCAATAAATTGGCAAAATATAATTATAAAAACTAATTTGAATTGTCAGTTCCATATTATTTTTAATTCCATCTACTAAAATAACTAATATGTTGCTCATATACCAATGTTAATTTATAATTAACAAAATGCTTCCCTTTCATACACATGCCTCTATAATGTGAATGTGAGAAGAGTGGTAGGAAAAATATGTTTAAAAAATAAGTTTGTTTCCAAACACCCTATTGTACATAGAAAAAGGGAAAGACCAAAATGTTTTCATTTTTTTTCAATATATCAATAGTTTTTCTTATTTATAATGTATGAAATACATAAATTAAAAAACTAAATAAAAATTAAAACCAATCAAATGTTTTGCCTACCCTATCTAACTTGTTTCAGAATCTTCCCACTGAACATACTCTTTTTTTTTCTTTTTTTTTGGGGGGGGAGGCGCAAAAGCAAGATGATTTTTAAAGACCTTAAAGACTATATTCAGGTCATTAACAAAAAATCTATATCAGATGCCAATACTAGATTAGTGCTTGATTGTAATATACTTCATCTGAAGTAGACGAGATGTGAACAATATACCAGTGAGAAGAGTGAAATAAATTCATGCATAAATATTATGCATTACATAATATCAAGTACATTTTCATATGCAAACAATAAACTATTTGTTAGAAAATTAAGTATGGGTATAATAAAGTTATCTTTCTTTGTTCTCTGGGTTTTTTTTTTTTAGCATGTAGAACTATTTCTATTAAAATCAATTAACAATTTATAACAGAGAATGATTTTAACAGCAGTTCTGTATTTCAGGTTGAATGTTGTAAAAGGTCATTATGAATATTAAAGAATTAAGATGTTTTGCAATTATCCCAATTCCAGCTTAAAACATCATCTTACAAAGAATTGGGAATAAAAAGATAACAATAAAAATTTATACCAGCACTGAAAAGATTTTTGTAAAGTTTCATATTTATCGAACAAGTACATTACATATTTGTTAGTTCTGGTTAGATCTGGTGTGAAATTGAGGGGCAAAAGAGGTATCACGATAAGAAAAAGAGACTAAGAAGAGAAAGACCTGAAGTGACCATAAAATATAATAGTTATAATACTTATGATAGTATTAAGTAGACAATTCTCAATTAAATGGAAATCAGTCATAGTTTTTGTGTTTTGTTATGCATTTTCCATCAAGCCATGAGAAAGAATTTCTCCTTTTTATCTAGGTTAAAGCATAAATTCATTATCTGATTAAATGGGTTTTTTAAACTCCTTTATTTTATGTGAAATTGTGTACTATGAATCTATCAACATAAAAAAAAATATTGATACACTTCTTTTGAGTAACCAAAATGCATAACAAAGCAAATAAATTTCGAACCAAAAATCTATGACAAATTCTATTTAACAAGACATGGTTCAAGATTTAACCTAAAACACAAAATGGCAGCAATGTTTTTCATAATACAATTGTATGTATGTTTTCACACTTGTCACCATGATTTAATTCATAATATCAACTGTTTTAACTGATAAACAAAAAACATGCATGAGTGATCAATAATAATTGAAACAAAATGTGTGTGTGTGTATGTATGCATACACTTACAAATAAGCAACTTGCCAAATGTTAAGTCCACTTGATAATCTTACTTATAAATTAGTTTTAAATCAACTGGCAGCATTATTTTTCCAGTTTAGCTGTTATTAGCCTAATTCTGGAATGCATACAAGACATGTTGACGATAGAAGTATATGCCAATTGATAAAAACAGTGATGCCGGACAGTTATTTCCTTCCTTAATGCACTATATAAAGTTTTATAGAAAAAAAATGTTGCAAGAATTAATTAACTTATGGTATCTCTTAAAACGAAATACTGGTTAATATGTGTAAGCAATTTATTTTAAAGGCTCTTGGATATGCTGTAGTAACGCATTGTTTGCTAGAATGACATTTCAAGTACTAATTATAAAAACATTAATTATTTATGAATAATAATTATTTTACTTCCGTATTCTTAATATTTGGCAAATGCATATTTATGTACAGATATATGTCAAATAATAGCTGTGAATATGTGGATGAGAAAACAAATAAAATATAAACATAACAACTGTACAAAGGAACATAGGATCTAATTATAACGTATAAATAATTGGCTATATATCAACAAAGTATTAATAAAGAATTGTATTTCTACAATGAATATATACTACTAGTTACATAGAAGATAAAAATCAACTTGATTATTGCACTCATGCCATATCAAACACCTTCAATTGACACACACACACACGACACTTTCATTTAAGTATTTAACAGCTTTATTCTGCACTGAATGTGACACAACTCTCAATACAAACACACTTCACTTAAATGGTTTAACATCTCATTCAACACTGAATGTTATAAACACACAGGCCCGCAGATAGCTGGTATCTGTTAGTGGAACCATTAAATTTTTAAGAGGGGTATACTTACTTAAGGCAAACTGATAGACATTGCATTAAGTTTATTGCATGCCTAAAACAAACTGCAGCTGATAATACTTTTAGACAAACTTTCTCTCAAACTTTGCCATGTTGAATGACGAAGTGCATTTCTTACCAAATTATTATAATACAAGATTTGCCTATATTCTTGGTTGTTTTCCTAGGGTGAGAGATTGTTGTTAGGAGAGCCAACTGTTTTACTTGGGAAATGCCATCTCTGACAACAAGCCTTAAAACACAGTGTCATGTGTAGAGAAAGATACTGTGAAGGAAAACCAGTGTTACGAAGTCAATAACGATGTACAGAGATGTCTACCCACTTACTGGATGATTTGCAAAGCAAGCAGGCTGTAAACAAAACCATGAACATTAAAACTGAAAGTTGGCACCTGAGCATGTCTTGTAGCACCTGAGTGTGCAATTACTATTATAATCTTTATAACACCAACAGGTTTTGTAATTTTTACAGCTACAGTAAAGTTTAGTTTTATTTAACAATGCCTGTAGAGCACATTCATTTTTATCTTATCATCGGCTATTCGACGTCAAACATATGGTCATTCTGACATATTTATTTTATTTAGAGGAAAACAGCTGCTGCCACATAGGCAACTCTTTCAAATAAGCAGCAAGGTCTTTTATATGCACTTTCCCACACAGGACAGCAAATACCATGGCCTTTGATGAGCCAGTTGTGGACCACTAGTTGGAACGAAAAATAGCCCAAACTGCAAATAGGTCTACTGAGAAGAATCGATCCGATGACAGACCATTTTACAGGCTTACAGCTAGCCTACAGTAAGACATCATTAAATGGTACTCCAGTATTTAACCCCAACTTTATGGACAGTGAAAAATGACAAAACAAAGCTCATGCTATTTTAAATTCATGAGACTGTCCTATCCAAAACACTTGCAAAACAGAAAGCAAATTTTATCCTTTTATTAAAATAAATATTTCAGTTTTGTCCTATATTTGTTACTCTTTAGCAGCTTTCTACTGAATGCAAAATCATAACAAAATTAATCTGTGTATGTAACCAGAAGCATAATCTCTTATCATTAGTTTGCAGTGTATATGACTCATCCTTTTAAGATAGTGAATAAAAGGTAAAAAACCTGTAAGAAAATAAGGATTTTCATATTCAAGTGTATTTGATTTTTAAATTCTCACTTGTCCAACTCACATGAACAGCTCATACATTCTCTCATGAACAACTCACTTATATTAGTATTAATAAATCACGCATACTTAATTGAATAGATCATTAATGCTTAATTGAGTAGCTCGCCCCAATAGTATAATTACATGAACATAATAGGTGTACATTTGTTTGAGATGGCCGTTGGGTTTGTAGCCCACTTTTGCCTATTTCATGCAGGCTAGCTAAAAAAAAATTCTCATGCCATTTGACGCCAAACATTAATCTTACTAATAAAACTTTAATTAAATGAGAATGCACTGTAAAGCCATGAAAAGCCAATTCATTAGAAATATGTAGTATTAGTTGAAACCTTAACTGACCAGTATTGATTTTTTATTTATATTTTTCAAACATTAATTTCTATTAAACTGGCCAGCATTGAAAGAGTCTAGCAACATTGGATAGGGCCACACGAACCACCAATGGAGAAGGCCTAGTAAATTGGGAAACTGGTGCCTAATTCATTTGTTTCGTAAAAGCAATAAAATATATTTCAATAAAAAAAAAAAACCATCTCATTAAAAACCATGTTGAGAAAGGAAAAGATAATATGGAGATAAAACTGTTACAAACAGAATGATCTATATTAAGGAGCTATTCACAATCGTCAACATTGTTATTTATCCAAACAATATTATGCTCTATTTTTTTAAACACATTCTGGCCCATATGAAAGAATGTTTAAGACTGTCTTTCTGCAGGGACCACCTTGCCCATAGTCAAATTAGCAAATTATACACTTTCTATAATATTTAATATTTGGCTTATTTGAATTAGTATCTTTTTGATATTTCTAACAAAACTTTTTTTTATCAGAAATTAAGGATCTTTTATATCCACCTTCTCACGGACAGAACAGCACACCACATACCTTAGCTTTTGATAAACCAATTGTGAGGTACTGCTGTGGTGGAAAAACCCAATCTGAGCCCACTGAGAGATTCAATTCTATAACCAAAACATCTCAGGTAAATGTTCTACCCACTAAGCTTGGACCCTCCTATGTATACAGTTCAAGCAAATGAGCTCTATAACTGAATGGAAGCACAATAACACATCTTAAATTTCTTGAAGAATTAACTCAGTGTTTTGATAAAGTCCACACTGACTAACACCTAATTTTATGATGTTTAAGACATTTTCTTTTAAAGATGCAAAATAAGATTTTTTAACGTACAGAAGTATGCATATAACATATATAAAAAAATTTGAGGGAAGCTGCTCTTATTCAACTAAGATATTGTCCCTTTAGTATTATATTAACATACATTTTTATACAATTATTGCATACTAAGTACAAACCCACTATATATGTGAAAATTGTGAACAAACTCCTCAAATTAGTAACCTAGCAGTTCATATACACTTAAATACAGAGAATGTTAACAGAATTTCTATATAAAATATTATAAGTTTATATTTGTAGAGTAAATAAAATATGAACTCTATAGCACTCACATTGTTGCCATTTAATACATATATATGTGAATAATACACTAAACAGATCTATGTCCACATACAGTAGCCTGTGTTAAAAAGCTGTATTTTACCATTATTATGAGAAAATGTTGCTGTGCAACAAGTCATTTACTATGCTTATCCAACAAAATATGGCTTATTGTATCTTCCACTGGAATAATCATCCAGATGCTGCAATCCAATCAACACGCATTCATCATACTCACATCTCATGTGGGGAGATCCCCAGTTCACAAGTGCAGATTATTAAAATTGTCAATGACAGTAAAAAGTTGGTTGAAAATTATTAAACTAGATTTTTTTATTCAAATGAGCACCTGATTTTACAAATATACCTCCTTAGTATAATGTGTGCTATAAATGTCAAATAGAAGGATGTAACTTTTATTAGATATATTTCAGCATTGCAAACACTGTAATTTTAAGATTTGTTTCAATATTGCAAACGCTGTAATTTTAAGATTTGTTTCAATATTGCAAACACTGCAATGCTAAAACTCTGTTTCCCCATGACTTGATGCCAAATGAACTGGAGACATCTTTTCTACCCAGTTTATGACTTCCTAGTTGATAAAAAAATTATTTCATCTAGAACTTGTGAACATGATAATCACAGTATGAAAGATGCATCAAGTTAACATTCATTTTATTTTCCATTTCGTGTTGCATCATACATCTCAAATCAACAACATCTTCTATCTTCAACTCAATAGTGTCGTCGGTCACTGGACAACATTCAACTGACCACTAAAAAACAGGTAACTCAAGTGTTATACCTGTCGCATATAAAAGATGGCTATAAATCACAATCCTAAGTAAAACTGTTTTCAAAACAAGATTTATAGGATTTGATCAGCTGCAAACATCCCTGCAGATTTTATGTACAAGTTTATAAATTACATTAAGGACTGTCAGCTTTAAAACACTTTATGTGAACTTCTTTCTAACCAAATAATGAGATTTTACCTTTCACTGGATATTTTTCTGATGTTTTAAATGTCATTATTTACCTTTAAAAAATATTAATAAATCCTTTTAAAAACATCCATGGTTACACACTGAGTAAACATGCAAACAGAATCCAAAATGATTCCTGCCTATTTTTTCTTTCATCCAACCTGCAAGCAAAATTACCCTAATGAAAGTTGAGCCGACCAATGTGGAATACTTGAAATAATCACAATACTATTTTACTCTAAGACGACTCAGTCGGTATCCCAGTCATTGTCCGAGTCATTATCACCACTGTCATCATCACTTTCTTCTATAACTTTACGTCTTAATTCTATCGCTCTGTCCATCATCGCCTGCACATCTATCCTGCCAGCAGGGGTGCGCTTCTGTTCCTCTTTTCGGTTTTCAACTCGCCGCAATTTTTTATTCCCTAGAAAACAATAAAAATATAGTCACAGAATCTAGCATAATACTTATCAAAATGAAAAAGCAGATTATACCAATTTTGTAAATAATAATCACTTTCCAAATATCAGTTTTATATAAATTACTTAAGGACCCCTAAGCACAAAAATAACTAAAAGAAATTATTATTAAAAATGAGGTTTCATTAACAAAGATATAAAATATTTAAGAGTTTAAATTTATTTAAAAAAACAATTTTCAAACTTTTGTCTGGACAAAGTAATAATGTGTGTGATTTTCCACCAATCATTGAATATTTGAACATAAAATAGTTAGGTTTGTACAAAATGCCTCAGTACTTACAATCTCCTTTTCTAATTTCTGCTAACAACTCATTTCTTTCATCAACAGCTTTAGGCTTGGCAGGATCGACTGTTGAATTTAGTGTTACAGTACTTCCTGCTGACGAAACAGATGTAGAATCAGAGGGGTTAAGTATCGAGCCATTCAGCAGTGGAGGGGGAGGTGGTGGTGGAGGTGGGGGAGATGGTTCCTTGATATTCATTTGATGTTCATAAGGTGGAGATGGGGAAGGTGGTGGGGGCATGGAGTCGTGACTCTCCGGTGTGTCTGGAGTATGATTTGACATTGGAGAAGGTGGGGGAGGGGGTAGGTCATTGATCTCAGACACTCCTCTTTGAGGACTTGAATACGATGCTTGTCTTGCTGGCGAATTCCTTTGTGAGACACGTCCACGATTTGGTGAGCCCATTGCTTCAACATTGTTAAATATTTGATTATTTCGTTGCGAATAAGGAGGCATGTCTCCTCCTCCACCTTCTGCTGGTATTGGAGGTGGTGGTGGAGGTGGTGGCAAGCTCTGCCTAACTGGACTTTGTCTCATTCCTTGAGGTGGGGCTGGTGGAGGTTGTGATGGCCTATTTTGTGGACTGCTCACTTTGCCAGAATACCCGGTCTGATCTGAATATTCAATATGTTCATCATGAACATGGTCAGGTAGAGCACTCTCTCTGTATTGGGTGTATGGACCATTGGAAGACCGGTTTGCTGCTGTTTGCATCGGATGTGGATGGTGGTTAGCAATGCTAGTCCTATCAGATTGGGGACGACTATGCTGGGTATTTTCAACAGGCAGGCTCTCGGGTCTGTTCGACTGTCTGTTATCGGTTTTGGACATGTGCTTTACTTCTTCCTTTTGTTTTGTCTTGGGGACAGCAGTGGCATCGATGAACTCTACACCTTTGGCCATTTGTTGCAACTTCTCTTTAGTCTGAGTGTTTGGTTGTCGAATTTGTCTGCTATGATTTGCATTGGGCTTCTGTAAAGAAAATATATTTATTGAGCTTTCATGAATTAGTTGCATGAGAATATTTACTGTTAGTATTATAACCCTTATTTCTTGAGAAGAGCTACTAAATTTCGGATTAAAATAAATAATTTTTACAGCAAAAAAATGATGAAGAAGTATTTAAAGAATATTTTTAGTTTTTTCTAAAATTAATACTGTTAAATCTTTTTGCAGTACGAATCATGTTGGTGCTAATCAACACAAAAGAAATCTGAAACACACTGGATGCATGTCCACTCTCTTGTGGACTATAATAAAACTCATTCTGGTACTGCAAAATCTGAGACATTACATCATGGACACATACAAACATAATATAGCAAATGTATCCATATGTGACACCAACCTGATGCATGCACTTCTGTGTTTTGTACTCTTAATCTCATACATCATTTGAAATATGATGCACAGATATACACGTGAAAGTCACACCCTATTTGTTTGTACCTTTAATTCTCATTGTAAAGAGAATTTGTTGAATAATCTGTTGAAAATGAGATAATTTATAAAATGTTGTCAATGATTCCATACCCGTTTGTCTTTTCTCTTTTTAACCAATTCAGACTTTTTCTCCTGGATTTCTTTGTCCATTTCAAGGCACCAAAGGTTAAGAAAGAATCCAGGATCTGTGTAGAATGCCATGCTGTCTTTGCCATCTTCCCTATAATTCAAAACAAACATATGGCTATCCAGGTAGATAAACTTTTAGTATACACACATGTACATATCAATATTTTACAATTATTGTAATTCTTCAACGATACACTGTACTCAAAAGTTGTGACTAGGTAGTCGCAAATGCAACCATATTTTTTATATCTGCACCTAGAAAAACTGCTATAGAGTCAATGTGCAACTTGAACTTTTACTATTTACAATATCATGATTTAATCAGTTTACTTTGATATATAATAATTGTATCAGAAAGTAATATGCATCAACAGGCCCATAGGAATGATTTTGGTTACAACAGCAAACATTAATCAATTTAATGTGAAACCCCCCCCCCAAAAAAACCCCACCACAAGTGAGAGGTCACAAGCTCCACCAATCCCCTCACCCCCAACCCCATTCCTACACCTTGATCAATCTACTTGACAATCATAATAAATATTAGCAATGTGCAAACAAAACCTGATAGAAAATTGTCAATGTTATGGGGGTTTTCAGATTTCATTAAAATCTACTCCTAAAATAAATGTCATGCACCTATTTTTCCACTTCATGGTATGCCAAACTGAGAATGTTAACTTTGAGGCCCGATACATTTGCGCCAAATTATCAGCAACGACCTAGTATAATCAGTTTTTACAATGATTTTTGTGTACATGTCATTATGGGTTTGTCAAAATATACCTTGGACTATCTTGTACAGATATATATTTTGAAAATAGTACTTTATTGTTAGGACTGCTAAATCAGGGCAAACAACTTGAAAGGATTTTTTTTCCAGAATTTTCTAAATTTACAAATTTAAGCACACCAATGCTCTTTTTCAAAAAGTTAATTTAAAGCACAAATGCATTTTTTCAAAATCTTAATTTAAAGCATTAATGCACATTTTCAAAATATTAATTTAAAGCGCAAATGCACTTTTTCAAAATCTTAATTTAAAGCGCGAATACACTTTTTCAAAATCTTAATATAAATGTTACAAACAACAAACCACATGATTCATAATAAAATACAAGTATTAATAAATATGTTACATGTCACCAAAAAAATTAATAATCCCACAAATTAAATGTAAGCCATAATCAGCACTTAACAAAATACCCTAAATACCCTAAATATTTGCACTTCACGTTTAAAATATATGTGTACACATGTAGCGTAGAGCAAGCATTTTTTAAAAATATAATCTGTTATTACCTTTTTTGTGTAAACTTAAACAAATTAATCTAATTAGAATTAAAATAATCAAATTGTTTAAATTTTTCATCTAAAATTGTCTTCAGTCCAACTGTAAACTGGTATTGCAGAGGCCATTTTCTAATTTTGACAAAAAAACATCCATACCTTACTACAGTAAAATAAAACAGTTTAATAACAAATAAAACATCACAATTGTACTTATTGTCTTATCTAGCTGTATTCCAAACATGATTAAGTTTGATCTAATCCTGCATTTTTAATCCTTGGACAAAGGTGTCACCAGACACCTTTCTACAAGATTTTCATGCTAGCATCGTACTCTCTATATTCGTAGTAGGTAACGAAATATGAATCCTGAATAAACTTTGTTCTCTAACCAAATTGCTTCGTTATTTATTGTCTGTTGTACAAAGTAATACCACAAAAGACTCCAAAATGACTTGCTTTCAACCAGAAATAAATGTCTACGAACAAGAATTTTCCATATTATGGTTTCAATTTACTTTTTTGTTAAACGATTTTCATTGATCAACTGACAAGACCAACAAACAATAGGAATTTGCGTTTGTTAAAGGCGCATAACTCTATTATAGAAAATACACTGTTCTCGGGGAAAATTAGATCGCTTATTTCATTTCTGTAATTTAACTGAAAATGGTCGGTATGAGATTTTTGGGATATGGAATTTGACAAAAATTCCAGATATTTGGTAACAATTCCGAAATTCTGGGTATTGGTTTAAAAATTCCGGAGTTTTCAGAAAATTCTGGAAAGGTGATCGTCCTGCTAAATACATACTAGAACTTATACAAAGTACTATTTCATATTAACAGCAAAAATATAAGTATAAAATATAACAAATAGTGTTTCTGTAACAAAACAAAGTTAAAAAAACCCTTTACTTTGAACTTGCCAACTTCATTTAGTCAATACTTCCATTGTTAATTATTAGTTTAATCCAACCAGAGGCTTTATTCTTTAAAAAAAAGTGTAATTTAATAGTGTACACAAACGTAAATCCATGTTTGAAAACTGGTTGCTGCCAACCATATTTCTGACTGCCACTTATAATTCTGTTTTGTCAGTATAATAAAGGCAACAAAACTGTTAAAGGTACCTGAACTGATTGAGTTTTTCTAGTGGAGGGGGGCGATCACAAGCTTGATGCATTTCCAGTATAGATCTGGGAATTGTAATTCTCGATAGTCCTTGCTGCTCCTTGATTATTTTGCTACTGAATGGCTTGATGGAGTGGATGTTGGCTAGCGATACTGAAAATAAACAGAACTATGAACAATTGGGAGAAATTATCATATAATGTGCATGGTTTACCAATCCACTGACACTGGTCCTGGATAGTACAGTACTGCGGGTCTGGGCAACTGAACTATCAGTAATTTTATTACTTCAGTCAAACTTGCCTAGAGCTACATGTATACAAGGGACTTATTAAAAGTGACCACATCAGAAGACTATTTGGCTTTTATGTACAGGTAGAAATACATACATGTATTTAAACTGCATAAAAGCATAAACATTAAATTTTTATAGTCAGGTATATATACATGAACATAAATACAGACTGAGGGTTTTAGTTTTACAGTTGGGTAAGTTCTATATATATGTAAATAAGGACATATTAAAATTGACTAGAAATAGTTACGTACAGTAAAGTCTTCACCTTTCTTTGTAACAGTATATAAAGGGATGAAAAATGTTTGAAGAAAACAATACATTTTTCCGTATCTTCATAACAAATCTGACATAATTGCAAAACTGGTGAAGAACCAATTTAACTAAATTACTATCGGGGGTGGATACAGAAATTTTGTAAGAAGGAGTACAAAATTATTTTAAAGATTTGTAACATTGGAGATTGATTCAAAATTACATTGACTAAATTACAATGAAGAAAAATAATAAAAATTGGTGGCCAAGGGAGAGATAGTTACACCCTTCTAGAATCAGCTTGAGTGTATAACATTTAAAAAGAGAGATGGTAGTACAAAATATGCTTAGTGAATGACTTCCTTAATGAGAAAGCACCACTGTGTAATCACTAAATTCAGTGACCATAGAATGTTTACAGTGAGTCATCAACTTGACATCTGCTTACATCAGTCACAGTGATGACATTAATTATGTTGTCAGTGATACATGATACGTATTCACTTAAACATATACATATAATATTATAATAGTCACTCACATTGATGGCTGAATTGTAGTGTGATTTAAAATGACGTTCTAGTGCATGTATATTGAAATAAGATTTAAAAAACAAATAATAATTTTTAAAAATGTATGGTCCTGACACATTTCTGAAATTGATGCTTTTCCAATTTCTTTTTAATCCATAAGAAAAAACATCAAGTCTGGCCAATCCAAAAGACGGTACCACTATAATACCAATGCCCCACAAACATCTGACAATGAAATTAGTAGCACATATAGTATGCTAATAATTGCTATTTAAAAGGGAATCAATAGATTTTTCCTCCCTTTTTGTATGAATCAAAACGCTGAATATAATCAAAACACTACTTAAACATTATTTTTGTAGATTTTTATTTGATTACAAGTAATATATAAATAGTAGCAAAATAGTAATATAAAACAAAATAACCAAATATGCGTAAATCAAATGAATTGTTGTATATATTTCGATGTATAAAACTATATTGTAATTTTATACTTGAATGAAAAGTACAGTGTTGTTATTCTATTTCTGGCCAACTACTGTTACATAACAGTTTAGTTGTAACAATTCATTAGAAGTGATTATCTTTAAACACAGACTAACCCCCAAAAATATTTAAAAAGAGAAGAAAATAAAAGGATGAATGGTCAAATCTGGTCCATGTATGCATGGACCAGAAATAACTCCCTTGGGTGCTTGGTACACACAGATTATATACCTTAATCAAGTTCATTTACTCACCCACATCAACAGCAGCATTGAGTTGCGTGACTTTCTCACGCACATGGTCTATCCGCATGGTGAGCTGGTGAGCGCGGGTGAAGACGGCGTTAGCCTCCTGTGATAGCTCATAGAACATGTCCTCAGCATGCTTGCTCAGGCAGCTCAGCTCACGGATCACGTTGGCAAGGGTGTTGTTGGTCACACACTCCAGCTCATTGCGCACATTAGGGGCTACCTCCACGCGGCTGACGTGTATCGGTTCGACATTCCGCTTTGTCAGAGGCATGGTCCTACGCTAGTCTAAAAAAAACAAAAAACAAAGGGGGTCATTAAGAACAAAAATACATGTAGGTAAAAATCAAACCACAGAAGGCAGTGTCCTGGTTGGCAATGGTTGGGCCCAACCAGCACTTTTAAAGTTCTGACCAGTTCTGATGGGAGTCAATCAGTTATAATACTGTATTAGTGTAATGAAGTCATAGATTTAATAAATGACATATACAAATTAAATTGTAAAAAATATTAATACCAGGCTTGGAAACATTTATTCCACTGATTGCCGCCTATTACCATCATTGAATATTAGACTGAAAGTAAGTGAACAGCCACAAAATTTATTCAATCTGTGATTATGCAAACAACTTTATTTTATCATTTTAATGAAAATTCAACATTTCTATATAAAATTGAAAAGATAAAGCTTAAGTATATTATCGAAATTTGGCTAAATTAAAATTTAAAAAACAACAACCAACAATGTACATATACACTATAAAATCTACACGTACATGAAAGTTGTATACATTTCTAATTTTACATATTGTACTAAGTGATAGACATTTCTAAAAAAAAATTCATACATGTATAGTACATGTCAAATGTCCCATTTGTATTCTACAAATAAGAGTGCAAAAGTGTAGAAATGCTTTGTTACAAAAATGCTTGGGCAAAATTATTTTATTCATTATCAAGAAGAAATGTGAAATACAAAACATTTTCAGATTGTATATATAAAAGAACAAATCTCAGATAAAAAAGGATTAAAGAAAAATACTGTGGCTTAGTAACTTTCAAAACTGTCAAGTTGTTTTTGGATTTTTTATTTACATGTGATTCTGTAACTGACAGCTTTGTACTAAAAATAGAATTTTAAGGGAAATGATTTTAACCTCAGGTAAAGGTCATTGTTATCCCTTTGTTATAAGTACATGTAATTTCTTAAAGAATAACAAACAAACAAAATCATAGCAAACTGTTGTTATTATTATAATGCATCTACATGCATATGTTTGTGGTTACACATGTACAAATGTAGCTTTCAGACATTTTATCAAACAATGTACATGAATAAATTTCAGATAAAAGGGAATTAAAGAAAAATACTATTTTGGCTTAGATAACTTTGAAAGCTGTTGAGATATTTTTGGAATTTGTTTTACATGTTAGTGATTCTGTAACTAACAGATTTGTTCTAAGAATAGAATTTTAAGGGAAATGATTTTAACCTCGGATAAAAGTGCTTTCACTAGTTTCAGTCATCTTATCAAACAATTAAAAAAATGTATACATACACATGTACATGCATCTAACTTTTTATGTGTACCATGACATTACTTGGCTAAATCACTACTCTTTATCAAGATCTAAGATTATGCTAATGACTTCTGTGTTGGGGTTAAATAAATAAACTATGGTTTTGGCAACACACTGTTGAAATATAGTAGTAAGATAAAATACATGAAAGAACATTTTAAACTTCCTTGATTTTATCACAATACATATAATTCATTAAACAATGTGTTTAATGACCTCCCCCTGTCTCCCACCCCTCCCCCCAAAAACCCAATAATTGTAAAATCAGTGTTGGAAATTCATTGAGATGGTCACCAGGGCTCTGAACTTTGAAAAGTTGGTGGACCAACCTCTTTTTCAAGTATTACCTACCTACAAGTGGACTAACGAGAGAAAATATAGAGAGTCCAAACCAAAAATTTGTTATTCCATTGTGAATTATGAAGTCAACATTTGAAGTTGAAATTATATACCCAATACAACATTATATCTATTGTCATGTACAACAACTGATAACACAAAAATAATTGCAATTAAATATAGTTTTATTTCATAATCAAAGTTCATACTGATAAATATCTCTTCAACAAATTATACTTTGTTATGACATAGAAATAGCATTGAAATGTATGTACAAAAATCTATGGTGTGCAACATTCTCACCATATGACGTTTGCCGCCATTTTTGATTTTTTTTCAGTGATTATTGACACAATTAAAATACAGTTAAATATCTGAAGAAAAAAACTAATATGTACTGGTAAGAACTTTGTGGATGCTAGTGTAATTGCTTTGAAAATTAAACAGCACATTATTATGCTTGTAATGACCGATACTCTACAGTGTTGTGTTTCCATTAGTCACCTGTTTCCATACATTTCTCTGTATATGCCAAACTCATTTAAAATGTCATCTAATACATGACATATGTATTTGTTGATTTTAGTTTTAAATATATATATATATATATATGGGTGCTTTGTGCAAAATGCGTCTGTTATTTCTGAATAAACAATGGTTGTGAATTTTAAAATATCGCTCCATACACATTGGCAAAACAAGTCTTGATCACATAGATGTAAAAATGTGCAGAAAAGAAGACAAAATATATTTCTGAGATTTAATCAAATATTAGGGCAGTTTTTACAAAGCGATTTGTCACATATTAGCGACTGGAATCATCCACCTCTTATGTCCTTAGCAACTATACTTATTATTCAGCTCAGAGACTTGAAATTTTGCACAGATGAAGTCTATACCAAACTTAATTAGGAAATTAGTATTAATGTATGATTTATGTATAATGTATAATCAGCTTTTCCAGTGGTCCACATAACATTTAGAGACAGGGTTGATACCAACTGACAGATTTTGGCATTATCCTCCTAGAATCAGGAAATGAAACACTTACCATAAATACTATCCAAAACAACTTATATTTAAAAGTTATAAGTAAATATTTAATCATTCAAAATAAATCACAGAAGATATCTTGTAGTATTGCATAACCAATGGTGGCCATCTTGGATTTATATTTGGAAATTATCAGATACCAGTCAGCAAAACCGTGTTTAAACAAAACCGTGTTTAAAACCTATCTTTGCTTACAAGTAATAAAACAATATTTTTTTCAAGTGAACATCTTTTAAAATGTTTGCAATAAAAAATAATTAAATTTTAACTGCCGTATTCCTTCCATAAACAAACCCAAAGGCTGCAATCAATGTTTGTAAATTAGCGTGACCGCCATTGAAAAATGAAAGAATTTACAAAAAAGCATTGAACACAGGGTTTAAAATATTGTGATTCGGAACTGACCAAAACAAAACGGTACGATTTCCAGTTGTTTAACATAATATAATTATATTAACAAAAAATGATACTCAGCCAGTTTATTAAGTGCAAAATGTAGTTTATTTGTAGACAATGTTTATTATGAACTTTCACCTATTTTGTCGCTTGTGTATCTTTTAAAAACACTTTACAGGAAATGTTGAGTCCCGATTGTGTAACTTCATTCAGACAACAGTTTGTTACATTAAGTAAAAAGATGTTATTTAAAACACAAAAACAGTGCACATTGTGTTGGATATTTCCACATGCGCTAGAACAGAAGAATACTTATACATAGGCCCACCTATAATTGGCGAATTGGAGCCGGTCAATTTGGTCACGTGGTATTAACAACGCGCAGTTGTTTACAAGCAGGTACCTTGCTATGATCGGAAATACGTCATCTTTCCTCATGAATATTAAGTCGGCATGCCCATTAATAGAAAGTCTGTTCTCACCCAGTCATTTTGATGTGTATTGTTAGATATGTTTGTGGCAGGAATTGGGTGAAGTTTGAGTGCAGGAAGTGTTTAAATCACGGTGTTTCTTGCCCATTATACCATTGTTTTGGAGAGGTATGGATACAAAATGTTGCTCAAATACCACTTTCATGTTGGAAAGGTTGTCTGAAACCTACAGAGGTGAGAGTTTGTAAAACCTAAAAATGTGAAAATCCCCAAATGGTAAAAAATAAGGTCAATCGTTACATTGCACTATAAATAGCCTGTACTCAATAATTAACTTGTGCGAGAAGCGTCTAGTTTCGCTGGCCTGCCTCACATATTAGACCACATTCATTGATTTGTTTCATTTTATTCTTTAAAAAAAAAACCTAAAAAGATTATACTACACACCAAAATCTCAATTCATACAGGTAAATATCATTAAAGGCGTTTAAAAAATAAATATAAAATAATAATAATAAAAAATGTGTATTTCCTGTCACGGTAAACAAACAATAAACAAGCTAAGACCAAAGGTTTTAGTACACGTATGTACCAGTTCATTCAAAAATAGTAGAACACTTTTAACATCTCCAGAAAATACATTTTAAAACTAGCTAACAGTAAAAACGTAGTTATATTCGATGTAATTCTAAGCTAATCCAAAAAGCTAAACATTCTAAAATTGATTCAGGTGATAATCCTGATAAACAGTAAATGACGTAATTACAAATTAGACTATACTAAGTAATCTCAGTAATATGATTGATGATGAAGCAACATATATGGCTATGTCACTGTTCTTTGAAGATTTTGTTGGTATCATGTTTTATTAAAACAATATATTATTAGTTTATTAAATTTCTTTTATTTGTGTGATGAATGTGCCTTTTTCTTTCTTCTTTTCTTGTATACTTCTTGTAAGAACTTAATGACTTTACGGAGTTGTATGTACTTGCCATTAGAAAGGAGTGCGCTGGCACTTCGAATCCTTACACTTTTTTTTTTTGTGTGCTTTCTTTGATGTTTTCAGTTGCAAAAGAAAATAACTTCAGTGTATGGGAACTCAATAACAAGGTGTAATAAATATATTACACAATTTGATCCCGTAGGATATGGAATATATTACAACTCGTGTGTTTTAAATCGTACATGACTTGCTTTCGCTTGTGATTGAAAACACACTCGTTGTAATATATTTCATATCCTACGGGATCTCGTTATATAATTTCTATTTATATCACCATACCCTATCCAGACACACGGCTTCTAACTTTGAAATGTTTCAGGTGGCCCCAGGCACCCGGCCATTTCAACACTGGTCTTTGCATTACCAGAGATGCAATGCCACATCAGGGCCAATTGTTCAAAGTATGGTTAAATTAGCCATGGGTTAGAGGAATAATTGTTTTGTAAATATCTTTATAGAAATAGATATTATTATTTTTTAATATCTTAGGATATTACCAAATTAGTTTCAACATATCATTTCACGTTTTACTTCTTAAGTATATTTTGACTAGTATATTAAGTATATATATATTTTTTTTTAACCAGTTGTTATGTTAACAGTGTACGAACAGGGAGTCATTATTTGGAATATCGGGAGTTTTTTGTTCCATTCTGAAAATCAAAACAACTGCAAAAATCTGGAATTTTGGATAAACCCAAAAGATTTTCATATCTGTTTTAAATTTAGATGGACAATTGTGGTAGTAAGCCAGTGTTACCTTTGTCATATATTGTAATTAAATTTTAAAAATGAAAATTAAGGCCCTTCTTAAAAATCCACTGCCCTATTATTCTTGGATAATTTTATTGAGTTAAGCATTAACAAACTGTTGTTCACTTAACAGCAAATCATAATAAAAAATCAAAACATATGAATTACACACTTTTCAACATCATACTCTGGGAACCTGTCAGCCATTTATGGTAAAATTCATCTCCTCATTGTGAAATATAGTGACCATAAAAAGACTTAATGCGAATAACAGCAAATAAAAGTTCCCAACCTGATCTGCTTGTCTTTTTCTTTTTAGTAGGTTTGAGCACTGCAATTGGACTCTGCGCTTGCAGATATGGGGACAACCAGAAGTTGGTGTTCTCCACGTTCGCCATGTAGATTCTTAGACTGCCATCCTCGCACAGTAGAATCATAGTGGTCCTCAGCTACTCACAAAACATTACAAAACATAACTACAGTGTTTAAAATAATAAATATACGCTGCAGAATTTTTTTTAGTAATCATTGAGAGATAAACAAAGAGATGTGTAAACAGTCTCAAAAGATTACTCTTTCCCTCATGGGCTGATTACCACACCCTTCCCCAAGCAAAGTAAAATGTTAATAACTGTAAACCATAAAAAAAAGCGATAGAACATCGGATTCTCAAGTTGATGACAGTGGTTCAAAACCCATTGGATGCTGGCTCACACTTGTCAACATGTAAAAATAACCAAGTGTTGTTAAAACAAAATATAAAAAAGGCTTATGTTTTAGTTTTATTTATTTCTATTTTCTTATGTTAGCTAACATATCTTGGCCTATTTAGACAATATTTCTCAAATGAACAATGCTTTCACTATTAAACCAAACTCACTTTGTCAGCAGTTTTGGATGAATTCAGAAAACCAGCTAAATTGTGTGTTTGATATACTGTTACAGATTTGTAAGCTCTTACAACAGCCATTGTTTAGCACTGTTATCAGTGTTTAAAGAATACGGTAGGCCGACGCCCGTGGCTAGTGGTTTTTGCGGTTGGGCTACCAAATAATCACTTTCCACTAGTGAAATTAAAAAAAAAAAATAATAAAAATAAAAAGAACTAAAAAACTGCAAAGAAAAGCACTCGACATACTCGTTTCAATAAAGACTGATTATTATTAGCCTAGAACACGTCAAATAACTTGCTAAAATAATCTGCAAAACAATCCTTAGTCTAACATTTCTATATCCGGCAAGATGTCGTAATATCCTGAATAGTGCCAAATGGCTTCTCTATAAGATTTTTTTTTACTTCCGGTTAAAACAAATCAAACTTTTCTGTTCTTTTATCGTTAAAATACATCTATTATAAGTAAGTCATTTATCCATTACCTATTACATTGAAGGTAACGATTATTATACTTTAGGTTGTCAGTTTTTAGTCTTACTCCGACACAGTTGGTCATTCACGAAGTCTAAGAGTGAGACAATCACACATGGCAAAGTTGTAAATAAACTAGTAGCCAATGTAGGTTGCCATCTGATAGATCTATTGTGTTCTTTTGTTTCTGAAAATGGTAACATTAATCTTACTGTGAATCAAGGTGCAGACACGTGCATTTTTTGTAAAAGATGTTTTGAAAATCTTGTAAAATTGAGCATGTCAATCCGATCGTCAAGTTAAGAGTTTTATTTTTACTTTCTAATGTTAGGAGGTAGGGCTAGTGAATTTTGAAAATCACTGATCCCATGGCAAGAGGTTTTATAAAAAAATTCTGTAAGCCCTGGTTATATAAACAGCTTTTCTGTGTTTCGCCACCAATGGAATACTCAAACAGACATCAGTTGGACCTTACAATAGATAACTTACCTGATCAGTGTTTGATGCAATGTGTCTTATGGCAACAACATCCTGTATCTGTAACAGACAAAATTATTTTTAAATACTGATCAACAAATAAGACAAATAACATGAGATTCATTTTTAAGATTATAAACACATAATATCACTGACCTCAATTACTTCACACTTAACATATCTGTGTATTATTCTAATTATGACCTCAATTACTTCACACTAACATATCTGTGTGTTATTCTAATTATGACTTCAATTACTTCACACTAACATATCTGTGTATTATTTTAATTATGGCTTCAATTACTTCACACTAACATATCTGCATGTTATTCTAATTATGACCTCAATTACTTTACATTAACATATCTGTGTGTTATTCTAATTATGACTTCAATTACTTCACACTTAACATATCTGTGTTATCCTAATTATGACCTCAATTACTTCACACTAACATATCTGCATGTTACTCTATGACCTCAATTAATTCCCACTAATATATCTGTGTATTATTCTAATTATGACCTCAATTACTTCACACTAACATATCTGTGTATTATTTTAATTATGACCTCAATTACTTCACACTAACATATCTGTGTATTATTCTAATTATGACCTCAATTAATTCACACTAACATATCTGTGTATTATCCTAATTATGCTGTTCTGTTTATAAACACTGAGGATAACAAATGTATGAACTGCTTAGAAATAACATTAGTTATTGCCACATTTAGATGCAAAATGTCATAGTGGATAACATATCTGTTTTCTTTCTTTTTATTGATATTCACTCTAAGTTTGTATGTTATGACTATATTTTTTTTTAAATAAATCAATTTAAATTTCTTTTCTTTTTTTTGTCCTGGACCTATTTTCAGGCTACATCAAGTACATATATATAATCTATATATATATATTTTTTAATAATTGGTTATTTTTTGTTCCAGTCCCTTGTTTACAGAAATGAACCCACATTAAGGGACAAGACATGGGTTGTTACAGAGTATAGAGAATATTAATTAAAGGCAATAAAAGTGAAAGAAAAAAAATATATTTATATCTTAATTATAAAAATACAGTCTTACTACTCATCATAAACTTTTAAAACAATCAGTTATACATAAAAAAAGGAATTGGAATTTGTTTTTCGAAAAAAGAAAGATAAAAATGATTCAAACATCCCAACATATTTACATACACATGCACACACATTCAGGTACATACATTATTTTCAATTAGTTGTGTATACCTTTGCCTTAGCTGGTACAACCTTTATTTCTTGCATCATGATAGTGTCTGGAGTTACCATGAGGATGACTGGGTTGTTGGATGTCTGTGCCATACAGTAGAGTAAGCCAGTATGACCACTGACCTCCGACCACTGGACTAGAGGCTGGTTATTGTTGCCACCTTTACCACCACCATTCGAGCTTAGATTTACAAGCAGAAAATAACTATCATAATGTATAGAAACACACTGTATTTCAAGGAAAAACATTTTCTGTGTTGTTGTTTTTTTCTTAAATAAAATTTAAAAAAACATTCTACATGCAGAGATAAAAAGTAGTTTGCAAAAAATACTGAAAAGCATATGATTTTTAAAAACTTAAATTGGAGTATCAGATCCTTTTGACTACATTTCAAAAACTGGAAAATATTACATGTTATACATAAATTCATTAAAATTTTCATCTCTGGAACTACATAACTGAACATCTTTCAAAAACAAATCATATTAAAAAAAGAAAATAAGTACATTAAATCACTTTCATTTGTTCTTTCCTTTATTAATTTATTTAACACAATTTAAAAAAGGCTCTCAATGAATTAGACCAAAAAAATGATGTGACTGTTGAGGAAAATAATGCCGTAAAAGCATAGCTAATCTATCTTTATTTAAGCCTAATGTGTTCTCTGTTGGTTTTCCTATTACCTTTTTACAATTTAAACAAAGAAACAATTACCTCTTGAATGTTATGGTGAAGATGTTTGTAACAGAAGACATATCCTTGGACACAGCTGCCACAAAACTCTTTCCTGCAATTGTAAAATCAGTAATACAAATTCTAAGATTATAATTAAAGATATTTTTACATCATGTGAAAACTTATCAAGTGTTTGTGAAAGTGATGACAATATGAACACTCTAGATAAGAAGTGAGGGCTGTTCATAAATCTTGAAATAAAGACATGATCAACTACACCCCAACATATGGTGTCTGTGGCAATGTTTTCAGAGGAATCATGCTACCATATGGGTAACTTTTTCCAAATAGCAGCAAGGTATGTTTTATATCTCTTTTCCCACAGGACTGCACATATCATGGCCTTTGTTACACCTGTTGTGGACCACTGGCTGAAACAAGAAATAGGAGACCCACTGCAGCTCATGTAGACATAAATGGGTGCAGATTTAACATATGTATACCCACCCTGTGAGTAGCTGAAGAAGAGTAGTTGTAGAGCATGTGAGTAGAACACAGACACTCCACCACCAGCCACCTGGCCATTTGTTTCCTGAAAAAAAATGAAAATAAAATGAAAAAAATTAAACAGCTATCTTAAAGGCAGTTTCACAAAAAATAATTTTGTACGTAGAGTTGGAATTAACTTTTTAACCAAATCACCCATCAAATATTGATTGTTGAATAATTTAATTTTTTTTTTTTTTTATCAAACACAAAATACAACACTTTTAATAACAGAATCAATAGCAAAAAAAAAAAAAAATTAAATCATGTAGCCAATAAAATATGGTATAAAAATACTGCTTACGAGAAGATGCTAATATTTTTAATAATTTAATATTATGACCGATAATCTTTTCCTCCCTATTCAAAAAACAAATGGTGGAAAAAGAAGGTTTATTAAATTTCATTGACAATTCATATGATTCTGTTGACTTCAGAAAAATTATTATTATCAATTTTTGAAGGAATGAACAGTAACTGCATTTAACTACTTTAATTAGAATCATTTATCATACACTTGCCTGATTTACTAACCTAACCACATTTAATGTAAGTGTACTTATCCACTTTATCTCCCAACCCTCAACCTGTCATTCCTGAACAGAAATGCACATACTCAGAAAACTTTGGAGAACCTTGAGGCACTGAGGAAAACATTAAAATCAAATGTGTTTAGTTGATTTTATGTTTTATTATGTCACGCAGTAATAATTATGGTGTTTTTTTCATTATTGATGTTTTACTGGGTTTTGATGTTTATTTCTTTGGATATATATTTTTTCTTTTGTTTCAATTTTGTTGTTTTTGTTTTGTTATTGTTTATTATTTTTTTGAAAATGGGGGTTTGGAGGGGTGGAAGAGAATGGGTGTTCACCAAGGTTTTTATATTAAAACAACTTATTTAACCAACCTTGAGTTCAACATGTTTCATCTCTAGCACATCTGTGATGTAGAACGGTCCAAGATCAGCACTGCTGCTATCTTCCATAATCTGTGTGTAGATGTACCCCGATGATGACATCAGCACCATGAAATGTCCCTGTTCAGTGAAACAGAAAGTGGCATCTCGGATCTTTCCACTTGGTAGAAGGAAATAGAACTGTGGGCTGATTGCATCTGTTGCCAGGTCATAAATCTGCCAAATTAAAACCAGTAAAATAAACCATCTTGTTCTGCTATTCTACATAAAAACAAGTTCAGTTATTGTTTTATCTCACATTTGTAATGTGTAGGTAGTTTGTATTAAGTAAAATAAACCATCTTGTTCTGCTATTCGACATAAAAACAAGTTCAGTTATTGTTTTATCTTATGTTTGTAATGCCTAGGTAGTTTGTATTAAGTAAAATAAAACATCTTGTTCTGCTATTCTATATAAAAAAACAAGTTCAGTTATTGTTTTATCTTATATTTGTAATGTGTAGGTAGTTTGTATTAAGTAAAATAAAACATCTTGTTCTGCTATTCTACATAAAAAAACAAGTTCAGTTATTGTTTTATCTTACATTTGTAATGTGTGGGTAGTAATAACCGTGTACCATAAAAATACATTATACAATAATAGAATCTATCACCATTGTGAGGTATAGACAAGGCAATTCCAACCCAAGGGAGAAAATGTGCTTGTGAGGGCCGAGGT